>JASPKZ010003811.1:50000-80000 GCA_030220185.1 Diploptera punctata
TCTTTTTATATATATATACATATATATATAAAAAGACATTAAAACAGAATCTGCAAAAATAATCATACATGTCTTTTTATATATATATATATATATATATATATAAATTATAAAGATATCTGAAACAAGTTTTGAAAAAACAATCATATATATATATAAAATATTTTTTTAAAAAGGAATCATATATGTATATAATATGATATCTAAAACAAGTTTTTAAAAAGTATGATATATATCAGAGATCCGGGTTCGAATCCCGTCCAGGCATTTATTTTTCTTATCATACCATATATAAATATATATATAACAAATAGACATCTAAAATATATTTTGAAAAAAAATTATATATATATGCACATATGAAGATATCTAACACAAGGTTTTAAAAAGTGTCATACATATATATATATATATATATATGGACATCTAAACAAGTTTTCGAAAATAATCATATATAAAACAACTAAAACAAGTTTTGCAAATATAATCATTGATATATATATATATATATATATATATATATAATCTTCTAAACAAGTTTTGGAAAAAGAAACATACATAATTACTAATGTGCATATATATATATATATATATATATATAAGGACATCGAAAATAAGTTTTGAAGAAAGAATCATACAAATTTAGAAAAAGAAACATACGTATATATATAAAGACATCTAAAACAAGTTTAGAGAAAATAATCATACAGACATGCATACATATATATAAAGACATCAAAAACATGTTTTGGAAAATTCATTCATGTATATAAAGACAACTAAAACATGTTTTGGAAAATATCATATATATATATATATATATATATATATATATAGAGACACCTAAAACAAGTTTTGAAAAAATAATCATTCATATATATATAAATAAAGACACCTAAAACAAATTTTGAAAAAATAATCATTCATATATATATATATATATATATATAAAGACGTCAGAATTAAGTTTTGGAAAGGAACGTACATATGTATATGTACAAAGACATTTAAACAAATTTTGGAATACGCATCATAGATGTCTTTATTTGTATATATGTATGTACGTGTATATATATATATATATATATATATATACATACATACATACATACATACATACATACATAAAGACATCTAAAACAAGTTAAGAGAAGAATCATATATGTATATAAATATATCCAAAATAAGTTTTGTAAAAATAATCATACATATATAGGTATAAAGATATCTGACACATGTTATGAAAACCGAAACAGACATAAGTATTTATAGAGGCTTCTGAATCAAAAATTGGGAATAGAATCTTACATATATGTATGTATATGTACATAAATTTATATATAAATATAAAGACATCTAAAACAAGTTAAAGACGTATTATATATATATATATATATATAATATAAACATCTAAATCAAATTTTGGAAAAACATTCATACACACACACACACACACACACACATATATATATATATATATATTATATATGTAAAGACATCAATAACGAATTTTCGATAAATTATCATACATATCATTATTTATGTGTATATATATACATAAAGACAACTAAAATATGATTAGAAAAAAAGAGTAATATGTAAAGTCATCGAAAATAAATTTCGAAAAAAGAATTTATGATATATATATATATGTATATATATATATAAAGACAACTAAAACAGGTTTTTCAAAAAAGAATCATATATATATATATGTATATACAGAAAGATATCTAAAATAAGATTTGGAAAAATTATCATATATCTATATATAAAAAGTTTAAAAATTTTTCGAAAAATAATCATAGATGTCTTTAATATATATATATATATATATATATATATATATATATATAAGTATATGTACATGTGTACATACACATAGAGCCATCTAAATCAAGTATTGAAAAAAGAATCTTATATATATATATATATATAAAGACATGTAAAACGAGTTTTTGAACTACGAATCATATATATATATATATATATATATAGAACCATATCTGGAACAAGTTTTGATAAAAGAATCATACATATATATAAACACATTTAAAACAGGATTTGGAAAAAGAATCATAGATATAAATATGACATCTAAAATAAATTTTGAACAAAGAGTCATAGGTGTCTTTATATATATATATTTATATTTATATACATAAAGATATCTAAAACAAGTTTTGAAAAAACAATCATCTTCTTCTTCCTCGTCCTCTACGCATGAAAGCTGGCAGCTTGTTGGGTGTTCATTCAATTAATATATAGACATAAAGACATCTAAAACATGTATTGAAAAAATAAGCATACTTATATATTTATATACATATATATATATATATATATATAAAGACATCTAAAACAAGTTTCGGAAATGTAATAAGATATCTATATATATATATTAATATATATATATATATATATATATATATATATATTTATATATGCATAAAAATATTTAAGACAAGTTTTGAAATGAATCTTACATGTATATATATATATATATATATATAAAAATATCTAAAACAAGTTTTGAAAAAATAATCTATATATACATAAAAATATCTAAAACAAGTTTTAGAAATAGAGTCTTATATATATATATATATAAACATCTAATACAAGTTTCGGAAAAACTGATCATATATATATATATATAAAGATATCTAAAACAAGTTTTGGAAAAAGAATCATGTATATATATATATATATATATATATATATATATATATATATGCAGGGTGTATCAAAAAGGATGGCGCAAACTTACATGATTGTAAGTACACGTTAATGGAAGCAACAATGTCCCAGTAAACATAGGTCCACAAAAGAGCCGTTTGCGAAATAATTACTAATGTATTGTTACAAGCCGCCACTGACGTCATTGTTTGTCACTTCGTACGGTTTACTCCTTGCGCTCTTGAAGCCGTCCTATATTCTTTGTTTAGAAAACCGAACATTGCCTAGAGGCTGAGTTGTAATCAAACCATGCACGCAGAACGTACAGGACGGATACAGTACACAGTCTCAAACGGCATCAGTCTCATCTGAGGAGTGCCACTAGTGCTGTTTTGTAGTTACATTGGAACCTTACAGCAACGAAGAGTATGCGGATATCCATTTCATGTACGGTAGGGCTAATTGCAATGCCGGGAGGCTGCACGCTTGTACCAAAAAACATATCCTGGTCGAAGATACCCCGAAAGTCGTACATTTACAAGGATTCATCAGCGCCTGAGAGAAAATGGGGGTTTTGAACATGGCAGAGCAGTAGGTAGGCCTGCTCGCATTTCGCCTGAGATTGAGGATATGGTGTTGGAAGCAGTACAGCTCTCTCCAGGAACCTCGACGAGAAGATTTGCCATGCAAGTGCCTGTAGTAAGCTACAGTAGTGTACGGAGAATTTTACAGAGCAATTTACTGTACCCTTAACACCTCCAACGAGTTCAATGTCTCAATGATGCGGACTTTGTTCCTAGAGTGATGTTTTGTCAGTGGATGCAACAACAGACTGTAGTCAACCCTAGTTTCGCATATAACATTTTATTTACAGACGAAGCTGGATTCACATGCGATGGTGTTTTTAATTATCATAATACACATGTTTGGTGTGAATTAAACCCACATGCTGTTCATGAGTCATCACATCAGCACCGTATCTCACTGAATGTGTGGTTAGGGGTACATGATGAACATCTAATTGGGCCATACATTCTTCCACGAAAACTTAATGGAAGAATGTACCTTAGGTTTCTGCTGCGTCATATTCCAAGATTGCTTGAGTATGTTCCCCTTCAGCAACGTCGGAGTTTGTGGTACATGCATGATGGAGCTCCGGCACATTTTGCTGCTGCTCTGAGACAACATCTAACGCGCAGATACGGCCAAAGATGGATAGGTCGAGGCGGATCTGTACCTTGGCCTCCAAGATCACCTTATCTAAATCCTTTGGGCTTTTGTGTCTGGGATCACCTCAAAAGCGAAGTGTACAGCACACCTGTTAACACGGTTGAAGAATTTGAGTAGAGAGTTCTATATGCTTGTCAAGAATTAAAAAAAGATAGGGTTTTTCGAAAGAATTCGACATTCTTTGCAGAGACGAGCACAGTATTGCATCTAGATGCAAGGAAGACACTTCGAACACCTCCTCTAACAGGTAACCCATAAGTGAAGTGAACTGTGATTTGTGAACTAAATGAGATGAAAAATTAATAGTAAAGACTAAATTCAAATTGATTTGTACTAACTATGATGATATTTACAATGAAGTCAGTGGCGGCTTGTAACCATACAATCGTGATTATCTCGCAAACTGCTTGTTTGCGCACCTATGTTTACTAGGACATTGTTGCTTCTATAATCGTGTACTTTAAGCCATGTAAGTTTGCGCCATCCTTTTTTTTTATACACCCTGTATATATATATATATATATATAAAGACATTTAAAAAGTTATGGAAAAATAGTCATAGAATACATCAAGTCATCTAAAACAAGTTTTGACAAAAGAATCATATATATATATATATAAAGGCTTCTAAAACTAGTTTTGAAAAACGAATCATATATATATCTTCTTCTTCTTCTTCTTCCTTTCATATGATAGACCTAGTGGTCTGTTACGGTCTCAATGCGACGTTTGAAGGGTCTGCCCAAAGATCTCTTGCCTGGTGGCTGGTAATTTAAAATCTGACGTGGTATTCTTGTTCTGCTCATTCTTCCTACGTGAGATTTCTAGTTGTTTCTGTATTTTTGTACATATTCCTTGACTGATTCTGTTTGTAATTCTTTGAGAATCTCAGAATTCCTTTTATGGTCTGTCCTTGAATAGCCCGCAGTACGTCTCATAAATTTCATTTCTGCCGCAGTTAGTCTTTGTTCATCTACACTGCGAATTGTCCAGGCCTCACTGCCGTAACATAGGCCTAATATGGGTCTGGCCAGTGTTTTATAAATTCTAGTTCGTGTGTGTTGCTGTACTGTGTTTGGCTTGAAAATATTATTTATAATTCCTGTTACTCTGTTAAATTTTATAATTTTTTGACTAAAATATTTTTCTTCTTCGTATGTAACTTGGTATCCGAGATAGTTGAATGTGTTGGTTTGTTCTAATATTGTATTATTAATAACAATTTTACTGCGAACTGTGTCTTTTCCTAGGAAAGCCATGACTTTATATTTTTCTGTTGAGATTTCCATGTTGTATTTTATTGCCAATTTGGTGAAAAGAGTGGATTGAACGTTGTAGATCGTCTTCTGAATTCGCTATAAACACAATGTCATCTGCAAATAATAGGGTGTCTAAATTATATAATCTATTAAGTGGTATACTGCCATGTGGTTGTAGTCTCCATTCTTTAATAATTGAGTTCATGTATATTATGAAGAGCATTGGTGAAAGACCACATCCTTGTCTAACTCCTTGATTAATTGGTCTGCATTCCGAGATTTTATTTTCAATCTTAACTTGGATGTAATTATCCTTATAAATATCATATATAGCTTTTATCAGTTGGTCTGGGATTCAATCATATTTGAGGATTTCTAATAATTTGTTTCTATTTACTTTGCTAAATGCCTTCTTCAAGTCAATAAACGCCATGTGTGTTTCAATATTAAACTCTCTGTGTTTTTCTATTTGAATTTTAATAGTGAAGTATCTATCTGCACAGGATCTTCTTTTTCGGAATCCATTTTGCGCTTCATCTAAAACCTTGTCATAACAACCAGCTAATTTTGATTTGAGCAACTTGGTGTAGATTTTGTAGCCTGAGTCCCAATGGCTTATTCCTCTGAAGTTATCACAGTTATTATCTCCTGTTTAGTGTAGTGGGATTACAACAGCTTGTTGCCAGCGTCTTGGCTGAGGGCCCTCATTATAAATTATATTTAAAAAATTGAGAAATCTTTCATTAAAGGCAGAGCTGGCATACTTAAATAATTCCAGGTTAATACCATCTTCGCCTGGTGTTTTGTTATTTTTGTACTGGACGAGTATTGTATTTAATTCATCTGAAGTGAAAGCATTTATGTATTTAAATTTTCGTTCTTTTGCAGCCACAACTTTTGAAAATATTCTATCCAATTTTATAAAGTAATTGTATTTAGTTTAACTCTTTCATGTAGCTCTCCATTTAATTGCCTTAGTATTTTATATGTTTTTGGATTTGGTCTTGTAATGTCCGTTTCCAATCGGGTAACAAAATTATACCAATTTTCTCTGTGATATCTTCTAACTTCTCTTTTTGCTATTGCTCTTTTCTGTTTTTAATCTATTTCGTCAGCAAGTGTTCTAGTTGATAGATATTTTCGATATGGTTTATTGTTTATCAGTAATAATTCTGGCGAGGTTTTCATCCCACTTCCGTAAGCCATGTCTTCTTGTCCATCTCTTCTTTCTTCCTATACTTTCGTTGGCTGCTGTGTTTAACATATATTTTAGATTGGTCCATTCTTCTTCTATAGTGTTGCCAATTTCTACGTTGAGTAAGTTTGATAACCTATTCTGGTAAAGCCAGCGGATACTAGGATCATTTAATAGTTGCACCTTGTAGGTGTGTGTGGGTTGTGTTATAGATGGTTTCTTCTTATACCGTGTTGGAGGAAATCGTGCTGGAGCAACTAGCAGATGGTGGTCTGATTCAATTTCAAAACCTCGGAATAGAATAGGATAGATTTATTTAGCCTGGTGGAGTTAAGGCCATGTGGCCTTCTCTTCCACTCACCAGAACAAACATATGTTACATATGAATATAAAAAAATACAATAATAGTCATATTAAACAGCACAAAGATATGTTACATACGAATACAAAAAAATTACAATAATAGTCATATTAAACAGCACAAAGATATGTTACATATGAATACAAAAAAAATTACAATAATAGACATTGAACAATTAATTATCTGTCATATTGAATAATAATGAAAATAATGTCTAATAATACAATGAAACTAAATACAATTGAAATTAAATTAATGATACAATGAATAAAAAAAGTAATAACAGCTCGAATCTACTATACATAAAATGAAAAGAAAAAAATACAAAGAAAGTAATAAACTACAATGAATTAATCTACGCTTTTTATACAAGGCATTAGGTAAATATATTAACAAATCCTAAGTATATTTTTATTAAATAATGCAAAAACGCATTATTAATTCTTAAAAAGTAATATTAGTGAGTTGTTTCTGTTAGTAATTTTATTTTCAATTTATTTCTGAAAGATGGTAAAGTTTGGCAGTCTCTGACATAGGGTGGAAGTGAATTCCATGTTCTAGCAAGAGAAACTGTAAAAGATTTCGAATAATAGGTAGTGTGATGAGGAGGGATATAAAGGACACTGTGCTCAAGGGATCGGGTATCTAAGTTATGTGTATCAGAGACTTTAGTGAAGCGGTGTGATAAAATAATAAGGTAATGCCTCTCGTGTCTAGTATAATATCTGTTAATTTCTTATTTGCTATCACATAATCTATTATTGACCGCTGTCCTCTTGCTTCCCTGGTATATTTATGACTGTCAATGTGTTTGAAGTGACTATTCATAACTTTTAAATGATTATACTTAGCAAAATCAGTTAATCTTTCTCCATTTTTATTTAGTGTGTTTTCTCCATGTGTGCCTATGTATGTTCTTCTTTTGATGTTGCCAATTCGTGCATTTAAATCACCCATAAGTAATAAATAAATCTGATTTAGGTATTTTATCCATAATAATTTGCAATTTTTTGTAGAATTTTATATTTTTTATCTTCTGCACCTTCTACTGGAGCATATAAACCAATAATAGTTAAATATCCTCTGAAAGTTTTGATTCTTAATTGAATAATTCTTTCATCCCAGTAAGTGTAACTATGAATTTATTGTTTGAGGGATTTGTGAACCATCATCATTACGCCTGCTTTTGTTCTGATATCTCTGTCAGCTCCACTATAGATTTGAATGTAATTGTTGGTTTCTTTTGTACCCTTTAATTTTCTCTTTGTTTCTGATATTACTGCTACATGAATTTTTTTCCGATTTAAGTTTTCATCTAATTGATCGTCTTTATGAGTAATACTGCGGACGTTCCAAGTGACAAAATTCATCATATTTTTCTTCTTCCAATTCGTCTCCTTTAACAAGTTTGGGTATACATCATTTAGAGCAGTCCTTTTACATCTTCTTTGAGTTTTTAGTAAGGTTAGTCCTCACAACAGGTTACTGGCCTGAAGTGAGCAGGTCCAGTGGTGGGGTTGCCACTTTAGGCCTCTGGACAGGCGCGATTATGATACAGCATTTACTCTGTATCTTGATGGAACGGTTATACCGCCGTGACTCGGTCCCCAGAGCCCCGTTTATTTTAGGCAGGTTGCACCACTAGCAGATGGGGTTGGGATTTAGATAGGAGAGGTTATATAGAATGCACTTCACTATCTTTTGCAAACCCGACATATAAAACAAGTTCTGAAAATTAATCATATATATATATTTATATAAAGACCTCTAGAAGAAGTTTATAGAACAGAATCATGTATATATATATATATATATATATATAAACATCTAGAACAAATGTTGAAAAAAAAGAATCATAGATGTCTTTATATATATATATATATATATATATATGTATATATATATATATAAAGATATCTAACAAGTTTTTGAAAAAAAGAATCATCTTCTTCTTCTTCTTCCTCTACGCATGAAAGCAGGCAGTTTGTTGCGTGTTCAATCAATTGATATATATACACATAAAGACATCTAAAACAAGTTTTTTTTTTAAAAAAGAATCATATATATATATAAAGACATCTAAAACAAGTTTTCAAAAAATAATCATATATGTATATAAAGACATCTATAACAACTTTTGAAAAAAGAATCATACATATATTTAAAGACATCTAAAATAAGTTTTGGAAAAAGAATAACAGATATCCTTATATATATATGTATATATACACAAAGACATCTAAAACAAGAATCTTACATATATATATATATATATATATAAAGATGTGCTGCCGATAGGGTTACCCATGCCGGACTGGTCGAAGGTGATAAGCCAGACGAAAAAAGTACCTTGGTCGAAAGACTGACGATTTTTCACCGTAAAAATACAACCGTCAATAAATGCGAACATTGGTTCAACTGGGGTAAAATTTTCCGGAGGTCAAATAGTCCCCCATTCGGATCTCCTGGCGGGGAATACTTCAGGGAACACATGCCTAAGGCTCAAACACAGGGACATGTTCTTAGGAACATGGAAAGATAGAACTTTATACAATAGCGGGGCACTAGACATATTAACGCGGGAATTAGATAAATCGCCCTTGGATATAGTCGCTTTACAGGAAGTTAGGTGGCCAGGGGTAGGTAGTCAGGAATCAGGAAGCTTTGCGTTATACTACGGGGGTGCAGAAGGACCTGCATTTGGAACGGGTTTTTTAGTCACAAGGACTATCCTTTCCGTTATCCGAGATATTAAGTTTGTTAGTGATAGGATATCATATATAATTCTAAAGGGAAAACGACATGATTTTATAATTGTCAATGTACATGCCCCCACAGAAGATAAAGATGACAAGATCAAGGGTGAGTTCTATGAAGAATTAGAATGCTTATTTGATAGCCGTTCACGATATCATATGAAAATTGTCTTAAGAGATTTTAATGCAAAAGTGGGGCGGGAAGATATATTTAAACCAACAATAGGCAAATTCAGTCTTCATGAAGATAGTAACGACAATGGGGTTAGATTAGTCACATTTGCCACATCAGAGAATCTCATTGTTAAGAGCATAACATTTCAGCATAAGGATATTCATAAATACACTTCGACATCTCCAGATAGTGAAAATCGGAACCAGATAGATCATGTATTAGTGGACAAACGCTGGCACAGTAGCAACATCGATGTCAGATCAGACAGAGGGACAGACTGCAATTAAGATCATCATCTGGTCACGGTGAAAATCAGCTATCGCTTATGAGAGGAACAAACTCTGAAGATGATTCTGGAAAATTTGAATTAAAAAACTTGAAAAATGTTGAAATGCGGCATGAATGCCAAATCTAAATTTCTAATACATTTGAAGTACTGGAATCTTTAGATGACAATATGGCAAACGAAGAAGAAACCGATATAAATAAAGAATGGTAGGCTATAAGAGATACTATTAAATTGTCAGCATCAGAAAGCATTGGTTGTTGAAAAAAGAGGTAAAACAAGAAATGGTTTGATGAGGAATGTGCCGACATTGTAAAGAAAAGAAAGCTAGCAAAAATGAAATGGTTACCCGAGCCAAATGAAGTAAATTTAGAGCAATTGGGTAGTATTAGACGGGAAACCAACAAGTTACTAAAGAGCAAGTAGAGGGAATATTTGAGAGAGAAGATTAATGATCTTGAATTCAACGCAAAAAATTGGAACATTAGAGAATTATATCAGGGAATTAGTATAGAGAAGAAAGGGTTTCAGGCTAGAGCAAACATAATTCGGAATGAAAATGGGGATATGATTACAGATCCCAGGAGTATATTAAATAGATGGAAAAGATACTTTAATCAGCTATTAAATGTGCATACAGAATAGGGCATTGAGGAGGATAATTTACAGGCAGCAGAAATGCTAGCCGCAGAACCAAGTGCATTAGAGGTTGAAATGGCGATTGAAAAATTGAAGAAGTATAAAGCATCGGGTTCAGATGAGATCGCAGCAGAACTGATAAAATCAGGAGTAGAAAAATTGATGGAGAAGATACGGTGGTTGCTTAGTATGATTTGGGAAAAAGAAGCTCTTCCAGATGAATGGAAAGAATCAATTATCGTACAAATTTATAAGAAAGGAGATAAAATTGATTGCAACAACTACAGGGGCATCTCATTACTTTCAAAGTCATACGAAGTTCTAACAAATATATTAGTCAGCAGACTTACTCTCTATATTGATGACATTCTAGGAGATTATCAATGTGCATTCAGAAGAAACAGGTCAATAACAGATCAGATTTTTAGTATAAGACAGATTTTAGTAAAGATATGGGAACATTATGGTACTCTACATCAACTATACATAAACTGCAAAGCAGCATATGATTCAATTAAGAGGGAGAAGTTATACAGTAACGTGCTGGAGTTCGGAATTCCTAAAAAGTTAGTTTGACTTATACGAATGTTTCTAAATGGCACAAAGAGTAGGGTGCGTGTAGGCAAACAGTTTTCGGACACTTTTGAAATCCAGAATGGGTTGAGGCAAGGAGATGCACTATCTCCTCTACTATTGAATTTTGTACTAGAGCATGCCATTAAATCTTTAGAGAATGCGGAATGCTTACAACTCAATGGTATTAATAAGCTGTTAGTTTATGCTGATGACGTAGTACTATTGGCTAAGAGCGAGGAGATACTAAAGGACAACACGCACGCGCTATTGAGTAACACTAAAAAATTAGGACTGGAAGTAAATATCAATAAAACTAAATATATGGTCGTACGTAGAAATATATTATATAATGGAAATGGACAGCTAATAACAAATGAGGAAAAGTTTGAGGAAGTGGTTGAATTCAATTACCTAGGAACAATGATCACAAATAAGAATGAGATGCACAAAGATATTAAACATAGGCTCAATTCTGGAAATGTGTGTTATTATGCATTGCAGAGACTCTTGATGTCCCAACTCCAATCAAAAAACGTGAAACTGAAAATATATAAAACTATTGTTATACCAGTTATATTATATGGGTGCGAAACATGGACTCTTACTTTAAGGGAAGAAAGGAGATTCAGGTATTTGAGAATAAAGTACTTATGAAAATGTTTGGATCAAAGAGAGATCAACAGACAGGAGAATGGAGAAGAAAGCATAATAATGAACTACATTGTCTTTATGGGAAGCCGGATATAATAAGAACAGTTAAGTCTCGTAGAATGCGATGGGCAGGACATATTGCAGGTATGGGGAATGAAAGACTTGCATGGAAGCTTCTTGTAGGAAAGCCAGAGCGAAAACGCCCAGTTGGTAGACCAAGAATAAGGTGGGAGAATAATATTAACTATGATTTGAGGGAAATAGATTACATTGGAAAGCATTAGCTCAGAATAGGGATGTATGGAGAGCTTATGTCCGTGCGGCCATGAACCTACGTGTTCGATAGTGCCAGTGAGTAAAGTAAGTAAGTATATATATAAAGATATCTAAAACAAGTTATGAAAAAAGAATCAGATATATATATATATATATGGTTTCCAGTATAAAACTGGACACTCTGCGGCTGGCAGAGTGAAATGCGGACGAGGAGAGAGAGCTGCCTGACGGGTGAAACCCCGTGAGGCGTGTCCGGTTTTATATTGGAAGCCCTGTTTATACATATATATAAAGACATATAAACAAGTCTTCAAATAAGAATTACTCATATATATATATATATATATATATAAAGACTATTAAACCAAGTTTTGGAAAAGAAAGAATCATAAATTTGAATATATATATATATATATATAAAGATATCTAAACAAGATTTTGAAAAAGAATAATACATGTCTTTATTTTCATATATATATACAAAAAATCTAAAAACTTTTGAAAAAAATATTACATATATATATATATATATATATATAAAAGAGATCTAAACATGTTTTAGAAAAATAATCATATATATATGTATATATATATAGACGTCTGAAACAAGTTTGAAAAGGAATCGTATATATACATATATATATATATATATATGTATATAAAGACATCTAAAACAAGTTCTGAATATCAATCATACATATATATATATATATATATATATATATTATATATATAAACACATCTAAAATGAGTTTTGAAATATGAATAATATATATATATATATATATATATATATATATATATATAAACATCTAAACAAGTTTTGAATATGAATCATACATCTATATATATATATATATATATATATATGTAAAGACATCTAGAACAAGCTTTGAGAAAATAATCGTACGTACATATATATACACATATCAAACAAGTTTTGAAATAATTCATATAGGCCTATATATATGAAGACAGCAAAAACAAATTTTGAAAATGAATCATATGTATATATATATATATATATATATATATATATATATATATGTATATACATTTTTTTAAGAGTCTTCATATGACAGCATGCTCCACTACAATTTTCTGCAGTACTACATGCTTTGGTTTAGCAATATTAAAAGTATCTCTATCATTTTATGTGTGTTGATGTTCCTGACTATGCATTTATAATGTTATTTACTAGTTCTAAAGTGTGAAATTTTTTTTTTCTATTTTCGATTCCTTAAAATATAATTTTGAGTTATTGTGACGCTAAATTGTTCTATTTCGTTGTGGTTGTTATTTGCATTTCAAACAATGCTCTCTGTTAATTATACTTAAGCAAGTTATGGTTCCTCTTATCACTAACAAGTTATGATTAACATTTACAGTTGCTTGATATTGTTCCTATTAGCACTTACTTAACCCTTAAATTGGCGAAAAAGTAATTTATGTGCCCGCCATTCTAGTTTTTCGGACCGCAAAGAAAAATAAAATCATGTAAAAGTAAGTTATTACTGTATTTTTAAAGTAATTTGACACAATCTTAGGTAATTTATGATAATTTGTTTTATTTTTACTGTTAAATAAACTATAACAAATAAATTAAATCAATGTTTCTTATAAGATACATTGTAAGTTAAGGGTTAAATTAGTGCACTCTTCATTACTATTCCTAACAAAATATAGTTCCTATTTACATTTAAATTGACTAATCCTATGAAGCTATAATCTATATTTACACGCGAAGTTAATATTCTATCCATTACTAATCTAAGAAGATATAGCCCCTATTTACATTTAATTTACGGAATAATTCTAACATTTTATGAGTAATCTACTATTGAAAGTTCTAATAAATTAGGCTATTAGGTTCCTATTTACACTTATAGCACTGAATAATCCTAACAAGTCATGATCAATATTTACACTTCCTTAAAATAATGTTCTTATCCTAACAATTATTATCTAGTTCTATCACTTTATGATTTACAGTTGCTTAAAGTATACTGTCCAAGTAATGTTCTATTGTAATTTTTTTAAGTCTATGCTATTTGCGAATTTGGTGAATTGTTTAGTATACTTAAAAGCTAATTTACTCTTATTTATGGGCCACCTTTCACTAACACTATTCACAAAATTTACAAGAGTTTGTCTTTCGTTTTTAAATTCTATACAGATATATATGACATGGCCCACCGTCTGCTCACCAGCACCGCAAGCACACATTGCACTGTCCTTTATCTTCAAGCGATGGAAGAAGGCGTTTATATCCCCGTGTCCGGTCACCGGCGTTGTGAAATTGGGAGATATCTGGATTCTTGTCTGTAGTCTGTCGCTGACTTTCGGGAAGAACGATTTCGTCAAATTCCCATTGGTGGTTGAATGCCATTGCCTTTCCCATTTTTCTTCACTAATGGTTGTCAGGTGTTTCTTCACAGCACTTACTGGAATCCTATCGTAACTCGTTTGTAGGCCGCCGTCGCACGCTGCTTGCTTCGCTAGGCGATCCGCTATCTCGTTGCCGTAGATTCCAGCATGTGCCTTGACCCAGCTGAATTCCACTGTCCAATTGTTGCCTTCTAGAGATTTCAGCTTATTCCTAATTTCTGCAATTAAATTGTTTCGATTATTTCTGTTCCTTAGGGAGTCTAACGTGATCTTGCTGTCAGTGTAGATTGCCACGTTACGTTCGTCAATCGGTATTTCGCTGGTGTTAAGTCCTCTTAAGGTGTCTAATGCTTTCATGATGGCAAGTTGCTCAGCCTGGTTATTTGAACATTCTTCGTACAACTTAAATTTCAGCTGGTTTCTTAATACATGTTTCTTGAATATAACTATTCCCGATCCAACTCCATCATTGCTTCTGCTTCCATCTGTGTATATTTCATAAGTGTATTCTTTGTTTTCTCTTGTATCCTGGATTTTTATGAATTTTGCCGGTTGTGTCCGGTTTTTGTAACTAACTGTCTGATCAACGTTAAGAGTTTCGTATTTGGAACTTCCTCTTATTTGGTGAATAGCCGAAATTTCTTGTATTTTTAGATGTATAGGTGTTAATCCCGTCAGAATGCAGAGAGCTTCGTAGGACGCAGTGCGATATGCCTTTGCCATTCATATGCTGATCAATCTCTGTACCTGTTTAAACTTTCGGATATTATATTTCTTGTCCAGTGCACTTATCCATACTGGTGCCGCGTACGATAACAGTGGCAGAATTGCACCGTTATAAATTGTGCACAGGGCTTTGTCACTTAAACCCCAGCTTATTTTTCCTGTCTTCGAGAGAGCATTAATAAGTTTTTTGCAACTCTCTGCTACATACTCGATATGCTGGTTGAACGTAAATCTCTTGTCGATTATCATGCCAAGATATTTAATCTGGTCGACCTGTTCTAACTGCTTATTATTTAGAAATATATGTATTTGTTTGTTTTCCCTTCGTTTTCTTCTTGTTATTAGAATAGTTTTTTATTTGCATTCATTGAATTTGGATTTAGTGTTGTGGGCCTAGGATGTAATCTTTCTCATTTCAATATTTGCATAATTTTCAGCTTCGAGAACTGATTTTTCCTTTGTTATTATTATCAGGCCGTCTGCAAATTCTATTACTTTAGTATTTGCGGTGTAATCTAATCGAAGTATGGAGTTGTACTGGATGTTCCAGAACCCCGGACCGCAGCAAGATCCTTGTGGGCAGCCTCTCGTTACATTTTTGTCTACTTTAGCATTGTTTACTGCTAATGTAGCTGTTCTTTGGTTAAAATAATTGTTTGCAAGATTATACAAATTCCTTGGGCACTGGAATTCCCTCAGAGCTTTCATCATCCGCGGCCACCAGGCCGAGTCAAAAGCTCCTTGGATATCCAAGCTTACTAGCACCAAATACATATTTTCTTTTAGATTTTCCTCGATATATTCTTTTAGTGTCATCGCTGCGTCCACCGTGCTAGTTTGAGGAGTGAAACCGAACTGTTTGTCTGACATTAGGTCTTTGGAGTTGACATGATGCATAATTCTGTTTATTAACAACTTCTCCAGTACTTTTCCTCCAGTGTTTAGGAGGCTTATTGGACGGAATTTACTAACCTCCTGGCTTTATGATAGGAATGAATCTTGCTTTCTTCCACTGTTGGGGAAAATTACCTCTCCTGAGAGAGTTATTGTGCATCGCTGTTACAAAGCTTAATGTTCATAACTTGAAGTAAAATTCTGCTCGTAAATCCGTCTTCTCCTGGGGATTTATTTGGGTCCATATTTTCTAAAATGTGTGCTATTTCTTGTTGGGTAAAATCGGCATCATCTTTAGTTTCCATGGGACGTTTATTATCTTCTCTGACTAGCTTGTGGTGGTTGTTGTCCTCTGTCTCGTCATCGTCTGGTGCAAAATGATCTATCATATGCTGCAGTGTTTCTTGTAGGTCGGATGTATGAGAACCGTCTGCTTTCTTTAGAGTGGTTAAAGGTGTTTCGTTTCTGGATTTTCCAGACACTATGCGGTAGACTGCGTTCCATGGGTTGTTTGACGGAGTCAAACTACAGTAGTTTTTCCAAGACACAATTTTCTCCTTTGTAATAGTTCTTTCATATTTTCTTTTGGCTTCTAAATATTGATGCTTTCGTTCTTCTCTCAGCTCTTCGTTGTTTCTAGTTCTCTGATATCTCCTTCTTGAAGCATTCACTCTTTTCCGCATTATGGTTTATTATTCTGTCCACCATTGGAGAGATTTATTCCGGTGTAACTTTTGAGCTATGTTTGATATTCAGAAGTGCCTACTGCATGCCGCTGTGATGATATCTTCAAACTCCCTGACTAGTTTTTGTGAGTTCGGTTCTTCCCTAGCTATGCTGCTCAGCCCCTTTTCCAGTTCTTCAACAGTGCTCATTATCGTTTTGTTTAGTAATCTTTTGTGAGAACATTCTTATGATGTCATTACTTAAGTTCTCAAGTCTGTTTTCTTTTACTATATATTTTATTCCTTGAAAATTGTTGGAAGTGTTCGCGTTATTTTTAGATATGTTGAATGTAATAAATCGGTGATCAGAGCAACTCTCTTCTTCCTCACACTTCCACTAGCTCACCATTGTTACTAACCGGTCATTAGTTATGGTGAGGTCGTTATTGCTCTTTCCTGTTGCGCTCTCAAAGTTGTATATTCACTAGAATCATTCATTACATACAGCCGTTTTGAACTCAGATAATCTTCTACTTTTCTGCCTCTTGTGTTGGTGATAGTATCATGCCACATTATTGACCTAGAATTACTGTCCACGCCTACTATTATTCCATCCTCCTTCCTCGTAAATTCTAGTATATGGTCCAGCTTAATGAAATCATCATTAATATCTGCTCTGATGTCCATATACATACTAACAACATTGAATTTTAATTTATTGTATAAAATTTCCACAACTACGGCATCTTCGTCAGATATTTGGTTTATTAGTACAGCATCTATTTGTCTATTTGCTACGACAACGGCTGCCCTGATCCTATTTTCTCCTTTACAAAAGGTCCTATACTTCCTGGAAATTCTAGCCACTTTGTTCTGGATAACATATGGTTTCTGAATGAAGATTATGTCAATATTGTGTAATTCTATCATGTGCATGAGATTACTAGTAGCCGCCTTGGAATGTTTTAAATTTATTTGAAGGCATTTAATGTGTGTTTTCCCTCTGAGCTTAATGGTTTGACTAGCATTGCAAGTGTGGTTGGTTGAACCTGCCATTTTAATATGCAGTGTTTTGTTTGTATTTCTTTAGCATTGCTAGCATGCATGGACAGTTTTTGTCGAGGGATGAGTGGTATTCGTTTACTAGTTCTCTGTTGTATTTGTTGTGAGTCACACAATTTATACATTTATATTCATTTGCTCTTGAAGTACAGTCTGCCAGTTTATGATTACCCGCACAAAGTGGACAAGTATCGCTGCTGTTACATTCTTGGGCTCTATGATTAAATCTGGAACATTTGTAACAATTTCTAACTTTTATATAGTCTTCAACGTTACAAATTTGTCAGCATAGTTTAACCTTCTTTTGATTTAGAGTTCGCCAAGATTCAGGTTTAACATCCATAAGAAGGTTCCGAAAGTTCCGCTTTGTTTTGAAGAAGAATCTAGGCTTGAGAGTCTCCACATTTAAATTCAGTTCAGGGTTTTGGGCAACGATGGTACCTGCCGCGTTGTCTATTGTTATGTCTTCAGGGATGTTGTAGATAATTAGATTGGGGTTGCGAATTTTAGGAGTGCTGATGTCCAATAGTTGGCTGCAATGATCTTCGATATTTTATATGTATAAAGACATCTAATACAAGTTTTGGAAAATAAAATTCATGCATATATATATATATCTAAAACAAGTTTTGGGGAAAAAATGTATATATATCTAAAAAAGTTTTAAAAAAATCATTGATGTCTTTATTTATTTATTTATTTATACACATAAAAATATCTAAATCAAGTTTTGAAAAAAAGTCATCCTCTTCTCCTTCTTCTTCATCATCCTCTATGCATGAAAGCTGGCAGCTAGTTGCGTGTTCATTCAAATAATATATACACATAAAGACATCTAAAATAAGTTTTGAAAAAAGAGTCATATATATATATATATAAAGAGTTTTCGGACACTTTTGAAATCCAGAATGGGTTGAAGCAAGGAGATGCACTATCTCCTCTACTATTTAATTTTATACTAGAGCATGCCATTAAATGTTTGGAGAAAGAGGAAGGCTTAGAAATCAATGGTATTAATAAGCTGTTAGTTTATGCTGATGATGTAGTATTGTTGGCCGATAGCGAGGAGATAATAAAGGACAACACGCACACACTATTGAGTAACACTAAGAAATTAGGACTGGAAGTAAATATCAATAAAACTAAATATATGGTCACACGTAGAAATTCATTAAATAATGGAAATGGACAGCTAATAACAAATGAGGGAAATTTTGAGGAAGTGGCTGAATTCAAATACCTAGGAACAATAATCACAAATAGGAATGAGATGCACAAAGAAATTGAATATAGGCTCAATTCTGGAAATGCATGCTATTATGCATTGCAAAGACTTTTGATGTCCCAACTCCTTTCAAAAAACGTTAAACTGAAAATATATAAAATTATTATTCTACCAGTTATATTATATGGGTGTGAAACATGGACTCTTACTTTAAGAGAGGAAATGAGATTACAAGTATTTGAGAATAAAGTACTTAGGAAAAATTTTGGACCAACAAGAGGTGAAAGACAGGTGAAGGGAGAAGACTACATAACAATGAACTACATGGCCTTTATAGGAAGCCAGATATAATAAGAACAGTTAAGTCTCGTTGACTGCGATGGGCAGGACATGTTGCACGTAAGGGGAATGAAAGACTTGCATGGAAGCTTCTTGTAGGAAAGCCAGAGGGAAAACGCCCAGTTGGTAGACCAAGAATGAGGTGGGAGAATAACATTAACGATGATTTGAGAGAAGTAGATTATACAGAAAATGATTGGAAAGCATTAGCTCAGGATAGGGATGTATGGAGAGCTTATGTCCGTGCGGCCATGAACCTACGGGTTCGATAGTGCCAGTGAGTAAGTAAGTAAGTTAATATATATATATATATATATATAAAGATATCTAAAACAAGTTTTGAAAAAATAATCATATACGTATATAAAGACATCTATAACAAATTTTGGAAAAAGTGTCATACATAAATATAAAGACAACTAATACAAGTTTTGGAAAAAGAATAACATATATATATATATATATATAATAGAGAGAGAGAGGGAGAGAGAGGAGAGAGAGAGAGAGAGAGAGACATCTAAAACAAGTTTCTAAAAAAAGAATATATATAATATAATATATTATATATATATATATATATAAAGATATCTAAAATAAGTTTTGAAGAAAGAATCATATATATACATATATAAATACATCTAAAACAAGTTTTGGAAAAAGAATAGTAGATATATTATTATATTTTTATATATAGTATAATATTCTATGTATATTATATATATATATATATTAGACATCTAAGACAAGTTTTAAAAACTAATCTTCATGTATATATATCTAAAACTAGTTTTTAAAAATAATCATATATATATTGATAAAGACATCTAAAACAAGTTTTGGAAAAGAATCGTATGTTTGTATATGTATAAAGACATGTAAACAATTTTTGGAAAAAGATTAATAGTTGTCTTTATTTATGTATCTACCTGTGTATATATATACATATATATATGGTATGATAAGAAAAATAAATGCCTGAACGGGATTCGAACCCGGAAATCTGAGTCTGTACCTCAGCGAGTTATCCATTACACATATATATATATACATAAAGACATCTAAAACTAGTTTTGAAAAAATCTTACATACATCATCATCTGCGTTTTAGGTATTAGGCCCAGTGGCCCGTTACGGTCTCCCGCCATCTCCGGAAACGTCGACCCACAGATCTTCTACCTCGAGGAATGTAGTGAAGAATTTTTTTGGTATTCTATGACGAACCATGCGCTGAATATGGGCTAGCCAATTGTTTCTATATTCTTGAAAGTATTCAGATATAGGTACGATGTTTAACTCTCTGGCTATTGTTGAATTTCTTTGGTGGTCTAGAAGGCTATAACCTGCAGTTCGTAGCAGAGAAGAGTCATCTCCATGGCTGTAATATGACGGTCATCCTGAGTTCTGATGGTCCAAGCTTTATTGCCATGACAGATTATGGGTCTAGCGAGAACTTTATAGAGGTTCATTCTTGTGTGTCTCTGCACTTTTTGTTGTTTAAAAACTTGGTTGGTAATTCTTAAAGCTTTATTATAGTTTTGGTTTTAAAGGATATATCACATTCCTCATTATAAGTTAGATTATATCCTAAGTATTTAAATGAATTAACTTGCTCTAATATTGAATTCTGAATACAAAATTATTTCTTACTGGGAATTTCCCTTGAAAGGCCATGCCTTTAGATTTTGTTGTTGATATTTCCATGTTAAATCGTTGGGCTATTATATTAAGATGATGAGTGGAATGTTGTAATTCATTTTCATAATTGCCGAAAAGAGCCTGATCATCTGCATATAAGAGTGTGTCTAAAATTGTGTGTCTTGAGAGAGGAATATTACCATGAACTGTCAATCTCCAGTGTCTGATGATAGTATTAATGTATACATTAAATAGAAGTGGAGATAGAGGGCATCTTTATCTGACTACGCAATTTATATGTTTCCAATCTGACTATTCTGTTCCTATTTGTACTGCTATGATGTTATTTTTATACAAATTAAAAATTGTTTGGATCAGTTGATTTGGTGTCCCAACGCTATATGTAGTTCATTATTGAATTCTTTGTGCTTTCCAATAAGAAGTTTTAAGGTGAAATTAGCATCGGCACAGGATCTTCCCTTACCATTTTGTTCTTCCCCTAATAAGTTTATATAGTGTTTTGTAATTTAGATGCTAGAATTTAAAAAAAAAACTTTATTTCCACTGTCGAGAAGGCTAATGCCTCGATAAATATTACAATCTTTGAGGTTACCTTTTTAAAAATTGGTATGATAATGGCTTTCTGCCAAGATGAAGGTAGGTCTCCTCCCAAGATTATTTTGTTTAGTAAGTGAAGAAATTTTTGTTAAGAGTTTTGTCAGAATATTTAAACAATTCTGTATTTAGTCCATCCTCACCAGGTGCTTTATTATTTTCACAGTACTCTAAAGCTGTGTCAAGTTCTGCTTCAGTGATATATAGAAATTCTTCGTTCTGCGATATGGGTATATCAAAATTAGTCTGGGAGATTGACCATAAATTTTGAAAATATGTAACCCAAGTGGTTTCATCAATCAAATTTAATTTTACACTCTCTTTACACTCTTGGGTAAGATTATTTAAAACTCTATAAGTTTTTGGGTTAAGTTTGCTCAGATATCTCTCTTTAGATTAGGGACGAAAGTGTCCCAACTTTCTCTGTGTCTTCTTCTGATTTCTCGTTTTGCAATAGCTCTTTTATTATGATAATCAATTTTGTCATTCAACAACCCAGTTGCTATATATTGTTTAAATGCTTATCTTTTTTCAGCAATAATTTTTGCTATATCATCATCCCATTTTCTGAGACCCCTTTTCCTGTGCCATTTTAGTTTTGTCCCTAAACTTTCTAGAGCTGCTTTTCGTAATATGTTACAGATGTTATTCTATTCTTCTTCTATGGAACTTGAGGTATCAGAATTAATTGTGTGTGATTTTGTTCTTTTTTGGTATAATCATCGAATACTATCTTGCTGTAGAAGGTTAACTATAAAGATATGTTTTCCTGATAACGTGATTTACATTTTGAATGTTTTATATAACATGGAGGGAAGTGACTGGCGGAGACAAGCAGAAAATGATGTGTTTCCAGTTCAAGACTCCTGAAAACTCTGGTATCCAGAACACAATTAAAAAGTTTGCGATTAGTTAGTACATAATCTATAATTGACTGAGAATTCCGAGCAGACCATGTATATTTATGACAATCTTTATGTTGAAAAAATGTGTTTGTAATTGGAAAGTTATTATAGGTAGCAAAATCAATTAATCTTCTACCATTTTGATTGATGGTTTGTTCACCATAAGTACTAACAATAGAATGTATGTTCGTTGCACCTACTCTAGCGTTGAGATTTCCCATCAAACTATTAAAATCATTTGGATTAACTTTGTCTGTGACATCCTGTAGCATTGAGTAAACACCATTTACTGGTGCATAAACTCCAATTACTGTCATATATCCACGATTTATTTTTAATCTAATTAGATTAATTCTTTCATTCCAGACAGTGTAGTTATCAATCTTACGTTCAAGAGATTTATGTACCATTAGGGCTACTCCTCTTTCATTACTAGGTACACCGCAATAGATTTGTAAATAATTATTAATCATTCGGGTCCCTCTTAATTTTTTTAGTTTCTGTTATGGCGGCTATCTTTATCGACATTTGATTAAGAATTTCATCCAATACTAAGTCTTTATGTCGTATTCCTTGAACATTCCAGGTTGCGAGTTTAAATATGTTTTCCTTTTTCCATTTCTTGTTCTTGAGTATTGCTTGGTTGTCAACGTGTATATCCTTCGAGTTTTGAATCTTTGGAGACTTAAAAGCAAGTTAATTTCCTATTAGCCGGTTGCTAGCCGAATAGTAGTAAGTCCAGTGCCACCTAAAGCCTCTGGACAGGCATGAAGGAGGATTGGTATTTACTCTAATCCTGAAGTAACAGTTATACCGCTGTGACTCGGTCCCCAGAACCTCGTTTGTTATAAACAGGTTGCACCACGTGAAGGTGTGGTTGGGATTTAAGTCTTCTTCTTCCTTCCAAGTATTAGGCCAAGGCCTGTTACGATCCTATAGAAAATTTTCCCTCCAGCGTTTCATAGGACGGCCCAGTGATCTTCGTCCTCTTGGTATATAATTATAAACAGCTTTGGGTATCCGATTTGAACTCATTCTTTCAAGATGGTGTTTCCAATTTAGTTGGTACTGTTTAATATATTCCAAAATTGGCGTAGTCTTCAATTCTTTTAAGATATCGGTGTTCCTTTTCCGATCCCATCTGTGTGTAACCCGCTGTTCTGCGCATGAATCTCATTTCACAAGCCGTTATTCTGCTTTCATGTTGTTTTTTTTAGTGTCCATGCTTCACTACCACAGATCAACACTGGTCTAGCCAAAGTGTTATATAAACGTAATCTGGTGTTTTTTTTTGTACAAGGGATGGTTTCATAACTTGATTAATAATTCCTAAACTTTTATTATAACTAGTAACTTTTTCAGGGATATCCTTTTCATCCCAGATAGAGAGATAATATCCAAGATATTTAAATTGATTAGATCTCTCTAAAATTTTATTCTGGAGACAGATTTTACTTTGTATGGGGTCCTTCCCATGAAATGCCATAATTTTAGTTTTGTTAATTGATATTTCCATATTAAATTTGGCACCAATGTTTTGCAAAATTATAAATTGATCGTTGCAAATCATTTTCGGAAAGTGCCAGAAGAGCTAAATCGTCTGCAAAAAGAATAGCATCGAGTTTGAGGTTACTATTGATTGGGATTTAAGTAGGAGAGGTTATTGAATGCACTTCACTACTCTTTTGTAATCCATATATATATACATACAATTATATATATATATATATATATATATATAGAGAGAGAGAGAGAGAGAGAGAGATAGAGAGATATATCTAAAACATGTTTTGTAAAAAGGATCATATATATATATATATATATATATATATATATATATAATCATCTAAATCAACTATTGGAAAAATAATCATAGATGTCTTTTATTATACATATATATGTATATATATATATATATATATATATATATATAAATCGGAAATAAGTTTTTAAAAAGATTCATACATATATATATATTCATATAAAGACATCTAAAACAAGTTTTTGAAGAAGAATTACACACACACACACACATATATATTTATATATATATATAAGACATCTAAAACAAGTTTTGGAAAAAGAATCATAGATGTCTTTATATATATATATATACATAAAGTCATCTAAAACAAGGTTTGGAAAGGGAATCATATGTATATGTATAATATATATATATATATATATATATATAAAGAAGTCTAAAAGAAATTTTGAAAAAGAATCGTATATATATATATATATATATACATGTAAATATATCTAAAAACAAATTTTGGAAAAATAATCATACATATATACATAAAGACATCTAAAACAAGTTTTGAAAAAAAGAATCATACATATACATATATATAATATATGTATATAAAACATCTAAACAGGTTTTTGAAACAAGAATCATATATATATATATATATATATATATACATCTAAAACATGTTTTGGAATCAGAATAATATATATATATATATAAAGGCATGTGAAACATGTTTTATAAAATGATTCATACATGTATATATATATGTGTATGTATGAAGACATTCTAAAACAGGTATTGAGAAAAAAACATATATATATATATATATATATATATATAAAGTTTAGAAAAGAAAGCACAGATAAAAGCAGAAAAAATTATGCGCAAGAGAGAAAGGAATATAAAGAATTATTGGCAGAAACAAAACTAGCATGGCAAAATAAGAAATCCGAAGAAATGAGAGTCGCGACTGAAAGTGGGAACATTGCGGACATATGGAAAGCGTTAAGGGAACTCAAAGTAAAGTCCGTAAATCGGACAAGAATAACGCCCGGGGAATGGGAGAAGTTACTTTGATAGGGTGCTGGGAAATGAGAGGTTAAGATATAATCAAGGAAATATAGTTCAGATTCCTGACCCAATTCGTATTCAATTACTGGATCAGGATATTTCGAAAAATGAAGTGGTTTCTTCCATTAAATGTTTAAAGAATGTTAAAGCACCTGGAATTCATGGAATACCAGGGGAATTCTTGAAAAATATATCTATCCAATAAATTATTAGACGTTTTGAAAACTGCGTTCAACAAACTTTATATATATATATATATATATATATATATATATATATATATAAAGACATTTAAAACTAATTTTCAAAAAAAGAATCAAACGTGTAGATATATATATATATATATATACATATATAAAGACGTCTAAATCAAGTTTTGGACGAAGAATCATACATATATACATACATATATAAAGTCATCTAAAACAAGTTTTGGGAAAAGAATCGTGCATATATTTATATATATGTACACATCTAAAACAAGTTTTGAAAAAGAATCATATATATGCGTGTATATAATGACATCCAAAATATGTTTTGAAAAAGGACATATATATATATATATATATATATATATATATAAAGTCATCTAGAACAAGTTTTGGAAAAAGATTCTTTCATATATATGTGAGCAAATCCTTGTGACTGTCTGACGGTTACAATACACTTTTTCGGCAGGATGGTTTGCATATATATATTACAATTAATTGAATTTAGGAGTGTTACCTTCATGATATGATAGAGTTATAGTGTGTGGTTAAGACTGTACTTAAATATACAACTTTGGAAGAAAAACAGTACTGTTTATTATCTTTTAAAGTATGTGTGACTGATTGACATAAATGTCAGCTCATCATGCACCTTAACATGTTCATCTGCATCATTCTCTGAAGTGTGATTCCTAATCAATTTTCCAAAGTACCGTTTGGTGGACACATTTTAAGTTATATTCTCAATAAAAAACGAAACGAAAATTACAATTAAGACCAGAGTTATAACCTAATATATGATGTGTGACTGACTGACTATTTTCTGTGACTGACTGACATATCTGAATTTTATTAAGACTTTAATATTGTGGAGCTGAAAATATTATACAAATATTACAAAATAATATGAAATCATAATAGATAAGTCCACGGCTGTGGTCTCGAGGTAGCGTGCTGCCTTGTGACGCAGCGGGCCCGGGTTCGATCCCCGGTCGGGACAGCTTTTCTGGGTGAGGATTTTATGGGGGTGTTTCCTCACCTGTAAGACAAATGACAGGAAACCTTTAAGGCCCAAACGGTCCCCGAAACTGTATGGCCATCATCATCCTTATCATCATCATCATCATCCTTCACCGGTGTGGAAAGCAACGGGAAGCTACCACATCTAGAGTTCCCTAGTAAAGCTGTAAGCATAGCATGAAAATGCTATGATTGCAGTGAAAGACCTGCCCTCGGGCAGAATTACTATGGGTGGATAATAGATAAAAAGAGATAATATGGAGATGAATAAAGAGCTTCACTCCTTTTATCATGTATAGGAAATGTACAATTTGCTATGCTGTAAAAAGATTAAATAAATAGTGTAATTTATTTAACTTGGTTACCATATACCATTTTAAATTTAACAAAATAAAGAAAATATTAACCTCTTAACAACAAAGGGACTTCTCTATTGTTAAACATGCCTCATATGTGTATAATTTTATTACATCCATATTAACTGATTAAAATTTATCTCATGCTCTTAATAGAATGAAACACTGCAATAAATACAAATTACGATATGGAATTTGCAGTGTTCGTTCGAGAACACTAAAATAAACTTTTACGCCTCTCAACTTTAAAGACAAAAAAAAATAACGAAAACGTACAGTATAAAAATTATTAAAATTTATATTTAAATGTGAATAATTCTGTTATAATTCCTTCAAAGCAACTGATTACAAATTATATTGCTAACAAGAGTTCTATTTTTAAACTAAAAAATTGAAAGAAATCTCTAACTATGCGCGAAATCTTACTTTATGACTGATCGTTCCCAGCTGGAGCACATAGTTCAGCGTTGCCATACGTATTTTCACTCTGTTAGTTTCCAATAACGCTACACCCAATAATAATGTTCTTTTTACATTACCGGTTATACATACTTTATCACATATACGCCAAGCCAATTCGATTTTTTATACAAGTAACTTCATATTATTTAAAACTGTTGTTGCAATCAACAAGGATGGCTCTGTTTTACAAAGTGAATGCTAGCACATTAATGGAACTGTGGCAACATCGCACTGTGGATCCCCGATAATACGACACACATGGCATGTCAAAGGTCAAACTAATGCGAGGACCTTCGAAGTTCAAGGACTCCCACACACACACACATTTAACACGTAATATATGCACACTTCTTTTTGATTCCAGTACACAATACTCTAGTGGCATATTGAAGAATCGCATGAGGTATTATTGAAATTCCACTAATAAAAATATTGTTTTCTTTCACACAGGATACTTGAGAATTATTCAATTGCTGTACAGCACAATAACATACATATTGAAGAATCGCATGATGAGGAATTATATAAATGCCATTCATAAAAATAAAATTTTCTTTCACACACGAAACTTGTGAATTTTTCACACTGATTGTTGGTTTGGAATTTGTGCATATTCAACACTTTCACATGGTTAACTCCGTGAGTTGCCGGAATAGGTGCAAGATGTTGAAATCGCTTTTCTCAAAATCGGTGTAGCAAGCAATTGAGTGCACCATGCATAGTAGCAATATAAATAAAAAAAAGTCAGTCACGGGATTCTAGCAGGAAACGTAATTACTCTACAAGACAATGTCATTAATGCTTTTTTGTTAGTTATGCACCGATAACGTAGAATCACAGAGTCAATTTGTATCCATCAATTATCGTATTGTATACAATAATTTTTGTATGTTTTATGTTACTGACTGTAGCTTTCCCTTAATAATTATAGGGCGCATTTTAATCATCTACAATATTATAATAAAATTATTAGTATTACATTTACGATCAGGAAGGAACGAAATATGGTATAACAAAAGAGTCAGTGAAACAAAACAAATTTATACAGTGAAATCGCAAAACAAAATTTCGTTTAATTTTGCATGTGTTTTCAGGTTTCGGAATATGTCATGTTCTACTATTAATTTTAGAATTAAATAATCCGTATTTCAAACATTAACCTCTAGAATCAGAGAATTTCATCTGTAAAAATGTATATCTCATCGAAAAAATTACTCCTGCGCCAATTTCAAAATTTTCACATCGCTAAGATATTTTCATGGAATTACTCTACATTTAAATCCTTCCGCTGACTGCCTTTTAGCTCAAATTGTCACATAAGAAGGGCCAGTAACTATTTTATGAAACAGCTGAGCCGAACAGTCTACCAGATTTCCTAAACCATGTTAATGTTAATACTTAGCTGATTTCAGCAAGCAACTGACTGCGTCATGCGTATTGGCTATATAAAAGAGGGGACAAAAATTCAGTCAGTCAGCGGGAAAAGTAATGACTTTACAAGAAAATGTCATCAATAATTTTTTGTTAGTTGTGTACCGATAACATACAGTGAAAGAGGAAATTTTAATCCATCAATTATTATATTCTCTACACTAATTTTTATCCGTTTTCTGTGACTGACTGACCATAAATTACAGTTAGCAACATTAGGACACATTTAAGGTATATAGAATATTAGAATACAATTAATATTGTTTCATTTACGACCAAGGAGGACCAAAGCATGGTTTAAAAATATTTTGCGAAATAAAACGAATCCATACGACCAAATCATTAAACAAGAAATTGGTAAAATTTTGCGTATTTTTTTCAGGTTTGGAATATGACAAGTTTCTACCGCTAATATTAGATTAAAATAATGCACATTTGAAACATTTTCTTATAGAATAATAATATTTTATATTTCTTCTTCTTCTCCTGCTTCATGAAATTAGGCCTTTTGACCTGTTTTCACATCAAGTGGGATTTAATGAATCCTTCCATCTAGTAAATGGGCGTCCAACATTTCTATGTCCTATTGGTTTGTACTTTAGTAACAGCTGAGGGATTCTATCTGTAGGCATTCTCTTGACATGTTTATACCAGTTGTTTCTCATGTTGTCAATTCTATTTGTTAAATTAAAATATTTAAGTTCTTCCTAATATCCTCACGTCTTTTCTTGTCCAAAATTGTCACACCTGCTACTGAACGTAGGAACTTCATTTCTGCAGTTTCTATTTTCCTTCTGTCTGAACGGTTATGTAGAGGTTAATATATACTTACTACACATACAGGTTAATTGTTCACGGGACTTTATTTCTAAACCTGTAAGTAGTTATAAAGTTCTTCTCTCTGAAGTGGACTGTATATTTAGGAGTTTATTTATTGTGACACAAAGGATTAGACATAGGAAACTAAGACTATATTTCAACAAGATAAGTAATCACATACATTACGATCACCACGTGATCATGTCGTGTTCAGTTCTCTCATTTAAATTACTTACACCGAAGCATTCGCACTTATATTTCACTTAAGAACACCTTATAATGTACGGCTATTGATCTTTTAGCCTTAATTCTCACTTACAGTTACTTCGAAGAGCT
>JASPKZ010003811.1:82500-135001 GCA_030220185.1 Diploptera punctata
ATATATATACAGGGTGTTGCAGAAAATCAATAACGGCGGTGACGTAGTCTAATGAGATATGTTGATAATTTTTAATGAGGTACCAATGTCCGGAAATGATACGTTTTCACACTATGTCTAATTACTTAAGTCTCAAGATCAGTGTTAGTTCGACGAATTTGATCCTTATTTGACAACAACTCACAGGTACGACACCTGTGATGTGGCTTCGCAAAGGAACGCTGCTGCAACACGACGGAGCTCCAGCTCACTTCGACGCCAATGTGAGGAGACATTTGGATACCACGTTTCCAGGTCCCTGGATTGGAAGAGGGGGACCGATGCCATGACCTCTGAGATCACCTGATCTTAACCCTCTCGACTACTTTTTTGTGGGCGACATGAAACAGCCTGTTTATCAGTCTCCAGTAGAGTCACGTATGGATCTTACAGCCCGGATCCACGATGCTACACAAATAATTCAAACTAATCCAGGCGTATTTGAACGTGTCCGCCAATCATTACATCGCCGATGTACGCTCTGCAATGAGATGGGAGGTGGATATTTTGAAAACTTGATGTGACTGTAACAGTATTGTCAAGCATTGAGTGTTTAAATCTAACCAACGAAACTCTTGAGAAGTCAGTTACTCATTGTGTGAAAACGCATCATTTCCGGACATTGGTACTTTATTGAAGAATTATCAACATATCTCAATATACCACCTCACCTCGTTGTCGGCGTTTTTGCAACACCCTGTATGTGTAGGGTATATATATATATAATATATATATATATCGATCTAGGATTAAAAGAGAGATCAGGGCTTTGCTTGACTTAGCTTGAAGGGATGGAAATTTCTAAAAATTACCGACAATAACGATATGCGATTATGTCTAATATGCGGGAGCTTCGAATATGAAATTCATAACCTGTCAGGAAAAGTAACGATTTAGAATATTGGAGTCGTCAGTTGTTACCGGAAATATTTCTAAATTCAAATAAAAATATATTGATTGGCATGCTACGAGTTAATGGTAAACTCAGAAAATTGGATAAACGTGGCAACGTTTCTGGACAAAACGAGGAAAATAAGAACAACACTCATTCGTGAATAAATAAATATGTAAACAAAGTGTAATATCATTAATATTTAATAATTTTACGTATCATAATTCATGTAGGCGTATAATCAATTATATTGCTATCTACTGTGTCTTTTCTATTTTATATTAATACTAGACATTATTTGATTGATACGGACTGTCAACAGCACATTACGGCTTACTGCCCGTGCGACTCATACTTGTAAATAGCATTATATATATAACTGTTATTCTACCAGTTATACTGTATGGATGCGAAATACGGATTCTTACTTTAAAGGAGGAAAGGAGATTACGAGTATTTGAGAATAAAGTTCTTACGGATATTTTTTGACCAAAGAGAGATGGACAGACGGTGAATGGAGAAGACTACATAATAGTGAACTACATGGTCTTTAAAGGAAGCCAGATATAATAAAAATAATTAAGTCTCGTAGACTGCAATCGCACGATATGTGGCACGAATGGGGAATAGAAGAGAAGCATGGATGCTTCTTGTAGGAAAACAAGAGAGAAAAAGCGTATTTGATAGACCAAGAATGAAGTGGGATAATAATATTAACCATGATTTGAGGGAAGTAGATTATACAGAAATTTATTGCTATACATTAGCTCAGGATACTGATTTTATGGAGAGCTTACGTCCATACGGGTTCGATATTGCGTGTGAGTTGGTTAGTATCTTACTTTTAGTCTAATCAAACTCCTACTATGTATATATATATATATGTATCCATATCCATCCATCCATAGTAATTTTTCCCGAGTGCAGGTCTTTCACTACAATCGTAGAATTTTCATGCTATGCGTAGCAGCTTTACTAGGGAATTATAGGTATGGTAGCTTCCCTTGGTTTCACACCGGTGAAGGATGAAGATGATGAATATGATGGCCGGATGATTTTCGGGGACCGTTGGGCACTAAGCTTTCTGACATTTGCCTTAGAGGTGAGGAAACCCCACGATAAAAGAACTCACCCAGGAAGGAGCCTGTCCCGACCGGGAATCGAACCCGACGTGAAAAGAAAGATAAATGCCTGTGTTGGGATTTGAACCCGAATTTCTAAACTTTGTACGTTTAGCGTTCTAACCATCTGAGCTACCCAGCAATCCTTACACAAACATTTGTTTTTGTTACATATACTTATATAGCATTCTCAATTTACACGAGAGGTAGCGGGATATCGTTCCAACTACACATTTATATAGTATTATCCTTAATGAATTACAGAAAATAAGCATGTTGTTTTTTCTTACAGGTTCAAACAGTGAGAGACAAAGTATGTATATGCTATCGTGAATGTGAGTATAGGTTTACCTGGACTTGTTGTTACTTTCTTTATTTAAAATAAATAATAGTTTAAAAACACTAAAACAACACGCATTATTAGAAAACCGATCTAAAATATGAAAAATAATTTTAATTTCCAAAACGCTTGGGATAAAATTGAAGTGGCCAATAAAAAAATTATCTCCAACACATTTAGAATAAAATTAGATTTATCTGCAAAAAAAAATATTTTACCATCTAAAGCGTGCGGTAAAAAAAGTAAAGTAATCCAACAACAGGCCCGGAGGCCCTTGGGGTAGTAGAAAGTTAAGGCTCTCACTTTTTCTAGACAATCGGCACTTTACGTCAGCTGGGCTGTGAGCCCTGCGTGACGACCGCCTTTACCCCCAGAACAAGCGTCTGGTACTCATTTCCGTTAGAGGCTGAGTCGACCCCAGGGCCATAGTGCCGCCAGAGGGTTTGGGTAAGTTAAAAGAATCCAGACCCCAACGGGACTTGAACCTTTGTAGCTCAGTGCCTTAACAACTACGCTACGGCGTGGGGTGCACTATATCAATTAATATATTTGATAATAAAAATATATTGGTAAAAGTAAAGTCTCTAAGAATAAAATTAAAAACCATAAAAATACCCCACGCTTTTGATGGTAAAATTATTATTTTTTGTAGATAACTATAGTTTTATTCTAAATGTGTTGGGGATGATTTTTTTGTTGACCACTTCAATTTCAATCCAAGCGTGTTGGAAATTATAATTATGTTTCATATTTTAGTTCGGTTTTCTAATAAAGCGTGTTGTTTTAGTTTTTGTAATTATTATTTATTTTTTAGTTTTAATATTTTACAGAATAAGATAAAAAAGTAAATACCTTTAAATTCGATACAAATGTACTATGAGCTAAAAGTAATATTTTTCTAAAAAATCGTCCGGGCCGGATTTGAACCAGCGACCTATGGATTACTGAAATTATATACCACTACAGCCTACCGCTCTACCAACTGAGTTCTTATAAGAATGGACTAAATAGTTGATAAGTCCGCAACCTATTATACTGGTTTTTATTTTTTTGGTTTACTGATGATTCTGGCCAGGATTTTAGAAACACATTATGACATTAGTGTATTTTCAATGGTCCTTGACAAGTATACAAAGTTTCAAGTCGATCCAATGATTTTAGGTGGGTGAAAATCGAGTTAAAAAATTCCGTTACGTAGATTTTTTTATTAATACATGCAACTTTCCTCGTAGAGGATTGCCTCAAGGATAAACTGATACAGATAATTACTTTTTTGAATTTATGAAATATATATTGTATACACATTAAAACATTCAAATTGTAGGCCTAATTGAAGTATACATACTACAAAGTAGAAATTAAAAAAAATATTTTTCTTAAAATTGAAATTGATCCTCTAATGGCAGAGATGGCAATTTTAGGAAGATACAGGTCTACCTTATATAAAGCGTGTAAAAAGGTACCACTACTATTCAACAAACAATTCCCCATTTCAGTAGCGCTCATGCGTGTAACATATCCTCTTTTGTATGATCTTCCTCATCAAATGATTCTTGCTTTTTTCCACTGCAGAACTATGCCCACGTATTTCGCAGGACTGAATAGAGTAACAGGAGGTCCTACCATTCTTACGAGCAGCACATGTCATAGACAACAGTAAAAGCTCCTTATTCTTATTTTGTCTTCGGATTTCTTGATTCCAAGATTACAGAATAAAATTAAAATGATCAAAATAAAATCAATTTATGAGAGATTTTGAACTATTTGTATGAATTATTACTGTAGGGTTTAGGCAAGGACTTAGAGAACTTAGTGTTTTTTTCCTCTTTTGCCGCTTTAAAGGGTCTTTCAATTAAGATTGATCTTTAGTTGTGAATTCTGCGATAGAATTCCTTTATTTGTCTTCGGATTTCTAGATTCATTAACATTGTAACAGCATGATATAAACGCAAACGACTCGCCAACGTCTATAAATGGTCAAGAATTTATCTTTTTTACATTAAGCGGCAACACTGATTTTTTTCTTCGGTACTAATTGTTCTTTCCTTTTACTCGACATTATAAACTAGGAACAAAGCACAAGAGACACGTGTTATTCAATCAAAAGTATTGCCACGTGTGATAAGTTGAAACAATAATATACCGATCATGGCGATGTAGGCACGTGAAATACAACAGCTTTTAACAATGAACTTTAGGGTTAGTGAAAATAAGATTTGTTTTACTTTGATATTAATTTGTCCATTTGGTTCGAATCACTATTTGAAAAAGCCACCTTGACACCTTACTGCAGGAAAAAAAAACTGCTGTTGGTTAACAAAGAATACTAATCCTTCTAATATACAGAATGGATCCCCGAATAAAGAAATTATTTAGCCGCGAATACAGGAAGCGTGTAGCAATTTTTGAACCTGCGAGTAAGGAGCTCTTACTGTATTTACAAGCAGAGATGATCTAACTGATGACATTAGGTTTATCTAACGTGCCAACCCTATCTTCAAATTTCTTTCAAAGAAGCGTTCAGATATAACAAGGCCGTGTACACCTGTCGGTTTTAATTGCAATTACATAAATCGAATCCAGAATCCTGTAATAGAGACCCATTGTACGGAACAGATGGACTCACTGCTTAAATAAGAGAGGAGTAGTAGTGTGTGGCAGGATGCGGTGCAGACAGCGATACAGAGGATTGTCCAATCTATCAATCCAGCAGTGTCCCGCGCCGTATAGTCGAGTGGTTGGCGCAGAGCTACGAGACTTTCCCTGGTTCAAGACTGCAAGGGGGAAGAAATTTTCTCATGGTATTTCGGCCCATCCAGCATCGTGAGGCATTTGGGTAGTTAGGATAAGTACTGGTTCCAGAATGAAAAAAACAGCTGTAACGACTGGGTGAATCGACATGCTGACCACATGTCACCTCTACACTGGTTAGGTGATCATCTACACCTCTGATTGACAGGTGTGGATGCGAGGTTAGGAGCCGGCTTGTAGGCTAAGGGCCTTCTAGGCCTGTCGCGCCATGGAATTATTATCATTATTATTAATCCAGCAGTTGTATTATATCCGTACAGTTAAAATGAGAGATTTGGCTTATGATTTTAGTGACTTGCAGTTAAAAACGCTAGGTATTTTTTGGACACGGCCTTTGTACGTCACAACGCTTCTCTGGGAGATAATTGAAGGTAGGTTTCGGTGTATAAGATAAACCATTTTCACAGTTAGTTGGGGATATTCTATTGCGCTTGAAGTGGATTTTAGGAAATATAGTTCACCTGGAAATTCATTCTCTTGTAAATGTTCACAGAAAAAATACGTTATTTCGGCTATTCTTTACAAATTGTGACGCGGCTTGTATAATTCCTTCATAAACTCCTGTCAAATTTTATTCGAAAAGTTTCATTTTCAAATTATTTCCCACCATTTACAATTATTTTTACAGTTTTTTCTATGATATTTAACTACATGCGTAGGTACCATGAAGACGTGGCAGTCATATTGATTTTAACGAATATTCAATACAACAACAACAAAGACGTGTACCAGTGCAGCCAACATACATTATGTACTATTTAACTGTACACATACACTACAGAATTTCAGAACCTACTATTTATTTTTAGGCGTTGCATTTTTCACAGGTTACAGTACTTAAATTGCGTTAGGTTAGCTTTTAGGTTTGTCTTTCATAGGATAGAGTACTTAAATTGCCTTAGGTTAACTCCTAGGATCATTAAATATCATGTATATATTGGCTGCATCCCGTGATTCCATAGTGTAAACAGTTTCGCGTTTGTTGGCGCATGCGTATGGTGTATGATCGGAACTTAAGAAAAAAAATGCGACACATATTGTAAAGAATCCCCGTCATTTTTCTTTAATTAAGGGAATTTTTTTCACTACAGAATTCCCTACCATCAGGTTTTGCCAAATATCAGTTTCTTATAAAGATTCCCTTTGTACATTTAGTTAGCAACAGATTCTTAGAGACTTCTGTTGATCGTACATGGAATTTATTCAACGACTTTTCTCTTTTTTATTTATTAATTTACCTGGTGGAGTTAAGGCCATATGGCTTTCTGTTCCACTCACCAGGACACACATATGTTGCATTCAAATACAAAATCCACAGTAATATTATATTTGTTTAAACTAAACAATAATAAAGTAAGATCAAATGGTCGTCCCAACTTTTCTCAAAAAACATTAAACTGAAAAAAATGTAAAACTGTTACTCGCCCATTTGGTGCGAACGATGTACTCTTACTATAAGGGAGGAGAAAGTATTACGAGTATTTGAGAATAAAGTTCTCAGGAAAAAATTTGGACCAAGGAGAGATGAACAGACCAGGATTTACTAAAAACCCACCCACCCACCCAAAAAAAAACCCGGGTGGGTTTTAAAAAACCCCACTTAAAACTACCCAAAAAAAAAACAACTTCTGAACTTGCTTTAATTTTTAACACTGTTTGTAAAAAAGTAATTATTAGTCAAGATACTAAAAAGAGAAATAAATGGTCCAACCAAATAATAAAGATAAATTACACAGTGGGTTTCTTGCCCTTGATATAAGATTAATTTCGGATGTATTTATCTTCACATTTCATTAAACTAGTCAATGATTTTGGAAGATTTGCTCTGTTTTGTTTAATCTGTATATTCATTTTATATTACAAAAATCGGAAAATACGAAAAAAATATAACAGATTTAATTATAACGTCAATTGTTTTTTTGAAAAATTAGTATACACCGACGTAAATAGAAAGAAAAATATCAAAAACCCATGTTATACTTCAAGGAAACGCCAATTATAAAATTTTCTTCTTTAATGTTTTAGGGGTCAATCTCTTTTTAAAGACCAGCAGTAATCTGCCATCATGTGACGGTCCCATCTACCCCGATACCTTTCCTCCATTACGTTTAGATCCTAGTGAAAGCGCACTCCCTGTCCGTCGCTATAATTTCCTAAATTATCCGCATAACCATTCAGGTGACTGTGGAGAAAGTGTAACTTTATACTCATATTTGCCCCCAGAAACTTGAAGCTTATCAACATGTTTTACACAATTTCTTTATAATTTGGTACTTTATAGTTACCTAGGAAATTTTCTACTACCAATACAAAACCCTTCCAAACTTCACTTTCCGTAACAGTCATAACTTTGATAAAATTTGCATCTTTCATCAATTCCCGAATTTGAGGACCATCAAATATTCTGCCTTTTAACTTTTATATACTGAGCTTAGGAAAGTTTCTACACATGTATTTGAAACATTTTCCTTCCTTGTCCAACGCTTTGACGAATTATTTTAACATATCCACATGCACGTCGTGAGTACTTTAATTTTGTCAAATAACTGAGGTCACGGCCGATGTGCGGAGTGAGGGGTGTGAGAGTAGGGATCACGTGATATTTGTATACGTGAAAATATGGGCAGAAATCAAATCATGAGTGGAAACATACATTTTATTAGTAACAAGCCGTTTACTGTTTAAGATATAAGATACGCAAAATCATAATAACTAGAGCACATTCAGCACTTTCATGAATATATTCGTAAATTGTGCACTTGAAAACATAGATATCCGGGGCAACAATTGTTTTTTGTAGAATTGTGTTATTCTTTCAACCAGTGTATTTAATTCACAACATACAACAGTTATTAAAAGTAGTAACAAATACTTAAATTTCTAAATCAGAATCACACTCTTCAACATCATATTCTTCTATTAAGATATCTGTGCACTTTTACTATTTTTTTTTTAACTTTTCACAACCCAACTTGTTAAGCATTTTCCGACTATATTAATCCAAAAGTTGAAATCACTCGCTCTATTGATGCTGAATGAACTGGGCAACAACTCAGTCCATTCAAAAAGTTACAGAAAGCTTTAATGTTCTCATTTGTAGAACGTTTCTCGAAAATACTAAAGTTCTCTATTACATCATCCGCAAACATTGATGTGGATATATTTGTTTATCTTTAATTTTAAAGGCTAAAAATTGTACAAGTCGTTCAGGGTGTTTGCTTGTCAACCAAGACTTAGCCTGATTTTCTTGATCAGAAGATAAGCGTTTTCCAACCATATTTGCAAGATAGTGTATTGGCAAAACGGATCCTACGTTGAATACTGTCTTCATGCGTTTGAAGACCAGAACATTCTATTAAGTCTATCCAAAGTTCCACAGAATCAGAAATATTAGTTTTTTTTCAGCTTAAATACGATCAAATATTTTTCCAATAAATATCTGTTTCTGCATATGCAAAACATATTTGTAAATAAGTACATTTTCCAAAATTCGAGAAATATTTTATGGAATTTTAGAATGTTTGTCTTGATGTACTTCTACATATTTAGGATAATTTTTAACAAACGTGTTTAAACAGTCAAGCTGTGAAATCCAGCGTACAGCGTTTGGGATCTGTGGCATTCATCATCATCAACAACAACAACAAGGATTAAGCCCAAGAGCCTGTTCCGATCTCATTATAGGTCGAATTGGTCCTTCCACCTCTTCAATGGACTTCCCAACATTCTTCTCCCTTTTGGTTTATAATTATACATTCTTCTTTGTTTGCGCTGTTCATTCATTCTTAATACGTGTTGAAGATAAGCATTTTGATAATATTTTATTCTTTCACAGAGATCAAATATATTAAGTTCTGTTCTTAAATCTTCGTTTTTCTTTTTATCGGTTCTTTGGTATCCTGCTATTGCTCTCAACAATCTTCATTTCAGCAGCCTCTATTTGTTTACTATCTGCCTTTGTTAATGTCCAGGTTTCACATCCATAGATAAGAGATGGAACTGCCAATGCTTTGTAAAACGTCAAAACAGTTTATTTTCTAGTCTTTATTCAATAAAATGCATTTAATTGTGCCACGTAGATAATTGAGTCGTTGTATTTTGGTGTATTTTTCAAAAATTCTGTCATTGTCTGAATGACATCATAAATAATTGCAATTATGAACTTGGTCTATAATTACATTGTTTATCATTATTTTTGTTCTTATTGCACATTTTCCTTCCAGAGCTAATATTTTTGTTTTAGACGTAGATAGTCTTAAATTGTATTTTAGAGAGATATATTATTTAAAGTATAAAGAAATTGTTGTAAAGCATTTTGTGATGCTGTCATTATTACTTGATCGTCTGCAAAAAGCAGAGTTGTCAATACACTATTTATATTAATATGTTCTTGCCATTCATTTATGACATGGTCCAAGTATAAATTAAATAATACTGGTGACAATTGATACCCTTGTCTTAGTCCTTGGTTTATATCTATGTTTAGTTTACTAATTTTATCTCCGCAGACTATTTGCAAATTTGTTTCTATATAAAAACTCTGAATGGTTCTTATAAGGTGTTGAGGAATTCCTTTCATTTCTAGTATGTTCCATAATTTATTTCTACTTACACTATCAAATGCTGTAGTATAATCAACAAAAGCTGTATGCATGGGTAAATTAAATTCTTTTCTTTTTTATATCTATTGGGCCATTGTAAAAACACAATCTACAGTTGACCTACCCTTTCTAAATCCAATTTTGTTCCTCACGTAATATTGTTTTAGCTATTTTATTTATTCTATATGATAAAATTTTTGCATATATCTTATAAGCTGAATTTAATAAACTTATTCCTCTATAATTTGCACATTCTCTTCTGTTTCCTTTTTATAATATATCGGAAAAGTTAATGCGTCCATCCATTCATCCGGAACAGAACCCGTTTTCCAGCAGCAAAGGTTTATAAATTCAAGAAACTTAACAATAAATGTAATCGATGCACATTTGAATAATTCTGTTTAGATTATCTGCACCAGGCGATTTCTTGTTTTAAAATTTTGCATTGTTAACATTAGCTCTTCAAACCTAATACTATCCACATTTAGGTCATTTTCTCTTAAGGCTATTGTTTGTTCTTCTAAGTTTGTCCACAATGATGTATAATGTTGTTCCCATTGTGTAAGAGGTATAGGATTTAACCGCATTGTGTCTTTTTCGTTTTTATTTAAATGTTTAATAACTTTATATGCTCCAGCTTCGTGTCCGTGTTCTAAATTCGACACATATCTGTCCCAATGCTCTCTCTTTATTTTTCTAATTTCTCTTTTAACAATTGCTGATTTTCGTTTATTCAATATTATCGTCTGTACATCTGCTCTGTAGAAATTTAAGATATGCTTGTTTCTTGTCCTTTATTTTTTCCGCTATGTCTTCATTCCAAAAATCTATTCCCCTTTTCGTATATTTTTTCCTTATTTTCCCTAGAGTTTCTGATGCTACTTTACGTAAAATATTTTTGAATATTTCCCACATTAATTTTATATTGTTTCCATATGTTTGGTCATTTATTTCCTCTACATATTTATTAATTCTTGTTTGATATAGGTATTTAACAGTATTTTCTCTTAACAGATGTACCTTGTATATTTCCTTAGAAATTAACTCTCTAGGTTTTAACTTCTTCCATCTTTTTAATAAGTTAAATTTAGACATAAGTAAGTAATGGTCTGATCCTACATCGCTACCTCTATACACTCTCGTGTCTTGTATAGGCCTACATGAAGAAAGTTTTTTATTTATAAGAATATAGTCATTTATACTTTTTTCATTTCTCCGTGTCCACGTATATTTGTGGATGTCAAGGTGTCTGAAGAATGTGTTTGTAATTTTAAGTTCATTAAACGCTGAAAATGTTAATAAGGATTTTCCATTTTCATGTAATACTTGTTCTCCATTTGATCCTAGTACATATTTTATTGGGTTGTTTCCTACTCTTCCATTGAAATCGCCTGCTACAACAATATGGTCGTTTTTATTTATGGTGTTTAGATGTTCTTGTAATGTATCATAGAACTGTTTTGTTTCTCCTTTTCTTGCATTTTCTGGGCAATATATTCCAATTATAGTCAAAACATCTCTGTCTATATTTACTCTTAATTTAATAATTCTTTCATTAACCCAATTATAGCTATGAATCCTTTTCTTCCATGTTTGTTTTAATAAAATAGCAACCCCCGCTGAAGCTCTTTTGTTTTGATTTACACCACTGTATATAAGTATATAATCTGATAAATCTGTAGAGCCTTTAAGTTTCTTTTTAGTTTCTGGGATGACTGCAATATCCACATCTCTCTCTTTAAGTTCTATTTGTAGTTCTAATTATTTATTACATATTCCTCTTACATTCCAAGTGCAGATTTTTATCCTCTCCGCTATCCCTAATCGGTTGTCCTTATTTCTTGCTGTGGTCGTATCCTGAAATCCAATCCGGCCTTTGCTTTGAGATAAATCAGTAATAATAAATGTCCCCTGACCGCGTTACGGGCGCTGTGCAGGGTAAGGATAATGACAGGACTGCTGCCTCAGAGCATCTATCCATGCTCCTCTAAGTATTAAACCCTTTAGAGAGGGTTGCTGCTTGAGCCGTTGTGATGATCACCTGGTGTCACGTCGCCTCGTAGACCGTTGCAGACTTCTTGGTCGATGTCAACCTTCTGGCAGACGTCTCCCACGTTGCGGACTATTCATAGTTTCCTCTCACCTCTAACAAGTTAGCAAAGCTAAACTTCCCCGATTTGGTCGTCTGGTTCATTGAGTACTCTGCGCCCCCACCACGACGAGGCGATAGTCCACGCGGGGATCTGTGGCATTAAACCCTATTAATTTTTTTTTGGGGTTTTATTATAAAAACTCAAAATAACCCATATGGGCTGGGTTTTTTAAACCGTGAAACAGACAGGCAAATGGAGAACACCATATGGCAGTGAAAAACATGATTTTATAAGAAACCAGACATAGTAAGAACAGTTAAATCTCGTAAACTCCGATGGACAGGACATGTGACACGAATTGGGAATGAAAGTGGAGCATGGAAACTTACTGTAGGAAAACGCCCAGTTGATAGACAAAGAATGAGTTGGGAGAATAACATTTCCATGATTTGAGGAGAGCAGATTATACTGGGATAGCCGAGTGGTTAAGGTAACAAAACCTTGGCGCAGAGCTACAGGACTTGCGCTGGTTCGAGTCTCCACGAGGGAAGACATTTTCTCATGGAATTTCAGCCAGTATGAGACCGTTGCCCACCGAGCATCCTGAGGCATTTAGGTAGTTACAATAAGTAGCGACTCCAGGTTGAGAAAACTAGCTATAACGGCTGGGGACCCAACATGCTGACCACATGTCACCCCCACACTGGCCGGATGGTCGTCTCTACCTCTGTTATTAATACATGTGGATGTGAGACCGGAATCAGGCAGGTTGGCCTGTCGCGCTATGGATGGAAATTATACAGAGAATGATTGAAAACATTGACTCAGGATAGGGATATGTGAAGAACTTATGTAAGCGGCCATAAACCTAAGTGTGAAGTAGTTAAGATCCATTTAACACAAAGTGTTAAAGCCCTCGGCATGGTAACATGTCTCCCTCAGGACGTAATAATCATAAGTAATGCCACGAGTGATTTCCAAATTTTCCGGAGAATTTGATAATCGAGAGTGGCTTTTGTTACGAATATTTAACGAATAAAATTAAGCTGTTTACCCACAAATCATTATTTAATTTATAGTTATCGGTATTTTAAAATATTTACATATTTAATGTAAACTGCAATGTTTGAAAACAAATCAGAAACGTTAGGTTATCTATATTCACTGCAACTTGATCATATTATTTATTAATTAAATAAAAATAAAACTTAGTTTTATTTGATTTTCATATTTATTAAGATATAATTCAGTGACAGCTGTTTCGGTACACTGTACCTTCTTCAGACATGTTAACAAATTATGAATTGTGTTATTATAGTACATATCAACTGATCTAAGCAACAATATAACGATATTCATTTAACTTTTTTAATTTAACAAAGGCGATTCATTCAAATCAAGTTGAGAATTTAACAGTTTATTACTGCTTTTCAATGTATTTATTTCTACAGCCTCCAAAAGGTCCAACTTCTTACCCTTATCACAAACATGTAAAATTTCAAAATTTGGATCGAAACAATGATTACATTGGAATAGGTGGTTAGCATATTTTGAATATTCTAAAGGAATACAAGAGAGCATATAACAGAAATTTAGAATATTCAAAATATGCTAACCACCTATTACAATTTAATCATTGTTTCGATCCAAATTTTGAAATTTTACATGTTTGTGATAAGGGTATGAAGTTGGACTTTTGGAGGCTGCAGAAATAAATACATTGAAAAGTAGTAATGAACTGTTAAATTCTCAACTTGATTTGAATGGATCGCCTTTGTTAAATTTAAAATTGTAATAAATTATTTTTGTATTGTTGCTCAGATCAATTGATGTGTAATATAATATCACAATTAACAATTTGTTAACATATCTGAAGAAGGTACAGTGTATCAAAACAGCTGTCACTGAATTATATCTTAATAAATATGAAAATCAAATAAAACTAAGTTCTAATTATTTATTTAATCAATATGGATTTTCATCATGTAAACACCAACTCAATTGATTATCTTATTTATTGCCAAATAGGATCGCAATATTGTAAGAATGCACCCTAGTGGATAAATGATGAAAACAAACTTTATATTATAATAAACATAGATAGACATATCATCGGTTGATTAATGTCTTTGAAATCGTCCGAGTCCTAATAGCCAATTTTGTTGGTCCATCCAATCTCCTGATTGTACATGTTTCTCCTTCATGTATAAATATATTCCCTGCCTCCAGGAGGTTTTATGTCTTCCTCAGCCTCGTCATTCCTCAGGTTTCCATTCCAAAACACATTTTGGTAGCCGTTCCTCTTCCATTCGCTGGATATGCCCGTACCATCTTAATTGTTGAGTTTTAATATAATCAAAAATAGTGTCTTCAATCTTAATTTTCTCCCTTATAACTGAGATACTAATGTTTTCTCTTCTTGAAATCCTTGCTGCCCTCTGTAAAAAATCCATGTCCGTTGCCAAAAGATACTCATTTGTTTTTGTTGTTAATGGCTAAATTCTGCTCCATAATTAATGGTGTTTTTAACAATTGTATGATATCCATCCATAGAAATTCTGCACGAGGGTATGTATTACACTGCAATCATAGAATTTTCATGCTATGCTTTCCAACTGTACTAGGGAACTATAGATGTGGTAGCTTCCCGTTGCTTTCCACACCGATGAAGAATGATCATAATGACCGGATGATTATCGGGGATCGATGATCCCTAAGCATCCTGGCATTTGTCTTACAGGTGAGGAAAATCCCCGAAAAATACCTCACCCAGGAGCCTGTCCCAACTGGAAATCGAACCCGGTCCAGCTGTGTGACAAGGCAGCGCGGTACCTCGAGACCACAGCGTTGGACATTGTCTAATATATATTCATTTTATTTGTATTACTTATATTTTTATCCCACAATATTCCATTGGGGCAAGGAATTGCAAATTTTCCTTTATTATTCACAATGCTAAAGAAAACCTTTTAATAAACATTATAGGTTATTATTTTATTTTTTAGTAAATAACTCAGTAAAATCAAGGAATTTGTTCATTATTTGCTATATTCAATGTATTTATTGGGAAAAAACAATGCTCTGAGCTGTTCAGAATATTAATAAATAATAGTTTAAAAAACTAAAACAGTACGCTTTATTAGAAAACCAGACTTAAAGATTAATAATAGTTTAAAAAACTAACACAATACGCTTTATTATAAAACCGAACTAAAAAATTGAAAAAAAAAATAATTTCCAACATGCTTGGGATAAAATTAAAGTGGTCAACAAAAAAATCATCTGCAACACATCTAAAAGAACTAGAGTTATCTAGAAAAATAATAATGTTACCATCAAAAGCGTGCGGTGCTCTATATAAATTAATATATTTGAAAATAAAGAGATATTGGTAAAAGTGAAGCCTCTAAGAAGAAAACGTAAACACCATAAAAATCACCCCATGCTATTGATGGTAAAATTAATTTCTTTTTTGTATATATTTTAATTTTATTGTAGATGCGTTGGAATTTTTTTTCTTTGTTGACCACTTCAATTTTATCCCAAGCGCGTTGAAAATTAAAATTATTTTTATTTTGTTAGTCGGTTTTCTAATAAAGCGTGTTGTCTCTAGTTTTAACTATTATTTATTTTTTAGTTTGTTTTTCTAATGCAGTGTGTTGTTTAATTTTTAACTATAATTTATTTTTTAGTTTGGTTATCTAATAAAGCGTGTTGTTTTAGTAGTTTTAACTACTATTTATTTTTTAGTTAGATTTTATAATAAAGCGTGTTGTTTTAGTTTTTTAACCATTATTTATTTTTTTAATTTTTAGTTTAATTAATGTCATTGAACGGGATCCCATGAAAATTTAATTGCTTAATACTTTTCTAAAGAAATCCTACGGGCCGGATTTGAACCAGCGATATATGGATTACTAAAATTACATACCACTACAGTTAACCGCTCTACCAACTGATCTCTCACAACGATATACAGGGCAAGTCAAAATGTTGAGCAGGTTTTCAGAAATTTATTATGTGAAATGTAATGAACTTATACTATCGTGAGACATATTGTATGAAAGGTAAACTCTCAAAGTTCCGCGTTCACCCGCAAGATGTCAACAGCAGAGCAGTAAAGGAAAATGGCGTTGACTGGGGATCAGAAGTCTTTCTGTGTGCTTGATTACCATGTAAACAACTCTGTGACTAGTGTTCAACGACATTTCCGTACCAGATACGATAAAGACCCGCCGGATGGGAGATCCATTCGTAAGTGGTACACACAATTTAGGGATTCAGGCTGTATCTGTAAACGAAAATCGACTGGCCGTCCGTCGACGAGTGAAGAGACAGTCGAACGCGTTCGCACATGCTTCGTGCGGAGTCACAGAAATCCACCTACCGGGGAGCGACAGAACTTCAACTACCACAAAAAACTGTATGGCGGATCTCCGGAAACGTTTACAGATGAAACCTACCACTTGCTACTGGTTCAAGCCTTAAAACCCGCGATTATGCTTTGCGAGCGTCCTTCTGTGTTGATTTTCTCGCATTAATGGAAGAGAATGAGTTCCATGAGAGGGTAGTTTACAGTGATGAAGCGACTTTCCACCTTTCAGGAAAAGTGAATAGACACAATGTAAGGATTTGGGGAACTGGTAACCCCCATGCAACTCTGGAACATCAACGCGATTCTCCGAAAGTGAATGTCTTTGTGCCATTTCCCATGCAAAGTTTATGGGCCCTTTTTCTTTCATGAACGTACTGTGAACGGACATGTTTTCCTTGATATGCTACAACAATGGCTCCTTCCGCAGCTTGAAGCGGATAGTCCAGATTTCATTCTGCAGTTGGATGGTGCCCCTCCACATTACCATGGCAGTGTTCGAGACCATTTGAATACGGCTTTACCACAACGCTGGATAGGCCGTGCATCTCAGGGTGATCAACAACTCATTCATTGGCCACCTCGTTCACCAGATCTAACCCCGTGTGATTTCTTCATGTGGGGTCTTTTAAAGGATCATGTTTACGTACCAGCACTTCCAACAACACTGCATGAACTGCGTGCCCGCATCACAGCAGCCATTGCTGATATCGACCGCGGACTGCTACAGAAAGTTTGGCAGGAGATTGAATATCGGCTTGACATCTGTCGTGTAACAAAAGGCGCTCACATAGAACATCTGTGAATATTTAAAAAAAAACTTTGAGAGTTTACCTTTCATACAATATGTCTCACAATATTATATGTTCATTACATTTCACATAATAAATTTCTGAAAACCTGCACAACCATTTTGACTTGCCCTGTACTTAAAAGTCGATAAGTCCGCAACCTATTATACCGGTTTTAATTATTAATTTTGTCTATGACCTGATGATCCTGCTCAGGATCTTAGAGAACATTTATGAGATTATTGTATTGCCATTGGTCCTTTACAAGTATACAAAGTTTCAAGTCGATCCAATGTTCTTAAGTGGGTGAAAATCGTGTTAAAAAATTCCGTTACATAGATACAGCTCAAGCTAATATAAAGCGTGTAAAAAGAAGGAGCTATCTTCATCACAAAAGAAGGAGCTGATCAAGATAAATCGATAAAGATTGAGGCGAAACACGACTGTCGTTGGATGTAAAACAAAATTCATTGAAATTTGAATGGTCATTGACTACCATTTGGGGCATGTGTTATAAAATAATAATAATAATAATAATAATAATAATAATAATAATAATAATAATACCCTTGGTACATAAATAGTTTTTGTAATATAATGGTGTTTTCTTTCTTACAGCTAATCTGAAGAAACGTCTTATACGTCCTTTTCGTTTTGGGACTGCTATGATGGACGCAATGTGTGGTAATGCAGTTGGATATTAACGCCGTGTCTAACAAGTGGCTGAATGTAACATTTATCAAATAATGAATAAAACATATTGTGTGAAGACCAGTTTCTTAACAATATACCTTATACAGAGTGTCCACAAAGTCCTACCACCAAAACAATGCAACAGCTCGTAAACTCTTTGAGATAGAGACATGCGGTTTTTGCAATGTATTCTACCTCTCCCAAACGTTTGTTTACATTTGTTACAGATTGTGACAAAAACATATTGTGTGAATCCAGTTTCTTATCTATGTACCTTATGTAGAAAATCCACAAACACCTGTTACCAAAACAATGCAACAGCTCGTAAACTCTTTGAGATACCGACATGCGGTTTTTGCAATGTATTCTACATCGCCCAATCTTTTGTTTACATTTGTTACAGATTGTGACAAAAACATATTGTGCGAATCCAGTTTTTATCTATGTACCTTATGTAGAGAATCCACAAACTCCTGTTACCAAAACAATGCAACAGCTCGTAAACTCTTTGAGATACAGACATGCGGGTTTTGCAATGTGTTCTACATCGCCCAATCTTTTGTTTACATTAGTTACAGATTGTGACAAAAACATATTGTGCGAATCCAATTTCTTATCTATGTACCTTATGTAGAGAATCCACAAATCCTGCTACCAAAACAATGCAACAGCTCGTAAAATATTGAGATACAGACATGCGGTTTTTGCAGTGTATTCTTCATCTCCCAAATTACGGAATAATACGGAGTGTGATTTAAACAACAATGGCGGCACCACAGGAAAAGGCTCAATGTTTCTAGTGGTATGCTGTGTCTTGGTAAATCACCATTACCCCCATATCCTTGTAAAGAATCTTGTGTTGCCACACTTCGATTATTGTAACATTATATATACTGATCTAAATTATGACTTGTCGCAGAGACTGCAACGTGTTCATAATGCTTGCGTTCGATTCATTTTCAATATCTGCCGTTATGACCATGTTTCCGAACACTTCTTGGCTCCGTCTTACTGACAGACGTAAATTGCACTCTCTTTAACTAATTTTGAAGCTTCTGAATTTTCACACTCCTACTTACCTGGCGTCCAGATTTGATAAGTTATCCTCTTACCACAATATTGACACTATGTCACAGGATAACAGTCTGCTAACAATCCCTCCTCATAGCAGTTCCACTTATTCTACTTCCTTCACAGCAGCCTCTGCCGGCTCCTGGAATTTCCTTCCTCAAGATATCAGGGGTTGCCGCACACTTGGCACTTTTAAGTCACGCTTATATAGTTACCTGTTGTCTAATAATTAATTTTTCTCTATTCATTTAAATTTATACTATGTTATTAATAATTTTTTCTCGTCTTTATATATCGTGTACGTATTATACATTAAATTCGTTAAATCTTGTGTAAATCAAACTACATTATAAATATTAAAATTATTGTATTTATAATATTTATTTGTTTAAGTTTATTGTAATTTAGATGTAAGACTATTTTTTTGTATTTTTTTTAAACCTGGTTGATTGGCAGACAAAGCCTTAAGGCCTTAACTCTGCAGGTAAAATAAAGCTTATTATTATTATTATTATTATTGTTATTATTATTATTATTATTATTATTATTATATCCGAACGTTATGGCCCGACACAAATAATATCGCTTCATCTGAGAACATCACCCTCTGCAGGTCTTCGTCAATTTCATTCAGCATCGAATCAGCAAATTCAGCACGCCGAGAGACGTCAGTTGGCAGCAACGCTTTTGTAATTCGAACTTTATAGGCCTGAAGGACTTTATGAATGGTTTATTGTGGTAAATGCAGTTCCCGTGAATCACGATGAACTGATTTTGACGTCTGAGTTGAAATGTAAGTTGCACATTGTCGATAGTTTCTGGGCTCACACCTGGTGGTCGTCCACTCCGTGGTAAGTCCATTACACTGCCAGTCGCTCGGCCCAGTTAATTATGGATGATTTGAATAGAGGAGAATTTCGGTGAACAGTTACTGGTGATTTACCACACTCTGTAAATCACCATACACATTGAGGCTTTTCCTGTGGTGTCGTCATTATCGTTTAAATTACAATCTGCAACAAATGTAAACAAAACTTTGAGAGATGTAGAATACGTTTAAAAAATCGCATGATTCTATCTCAAATAGTTTACGAGCTAAGTTACATTGTTTTGGTGGCAGGACATTCTGGACGCCGGTATTTCCGAATGTAAGGTGAAAAGGTTTACCTGCAGAGACAATTCCGTTTTATATAATACTAGCTAATTGCCGACGTGTGCTGCTACGCCTGCTAAATAAATTAATTATTGAGGATTACTTAATTATATGGTATACACTGCGACGCACCAAAAATGACGGTTGCTAGAGTAAATGTTTAATTTCAAATTTCAAGTAAACCCCTACTTCTAACGGACGGATTTCGGTGATACGAACTTAAGAGCTATTCAGGTGAAAACATAATTTGATAGGATACACAACACAGAAATGAGGGACAAATGTCATATTCAAGACATAACCAAATTTATTATAGATAGAAGAAAATATTCGAAAAGTCATATAAAAGAATGGGAGACAACCGACTTCCAAAAAAGAACTAAAGGAGACGGTAGAATAACAAGAAGAAGACCAGACAAAAGATGGATAGACATTGAATGCACATCCAATACGTCTTCCTCCGAGGAGTGATTTTGGAAAAACAGAATGAAAATCCTACAAATTATTTTAATTGGGTATTCCGAAATTTTTTTAAAACATCGAAAATCGCGAACGGTAAGAACGATTTTTGAAGTTTCGTTTCAGGTGAATTCCTGCACCTAACGATTTTAGAACATAATAGACAGCGGTTAAACACTCACTGCATCTGAAAACCTGTTCACAAATTTTCACGAAGATAGGTTGAACGGTTTATAAGTATACAAAGCACAAACAGACAGACATACATTCATTTTTATATATGATATAAACGATAGATGTTGGTATATAGCAACGAAAATCACAAATTTCACAAAACAACGGGGATAAATAACAGTATAATGAAACCATCTTTAGTACAAAAGAACAGAGGATTACACCTTTATAAGGTTCTCGCAAAACCAGTATTAAGATATGGTAGTGAAGTATGGACAATACGAAGTAGAGATGAAAGCCGAATAATAGAAATATTTATGCGATTTATGCGCCGTACAGCAGGCTATACAAGGTGGAACCATAAACGAAATGAGGACATTATGGACGAGTAGGATGTAGAACCCATTTTCCACCATATACAAAACTACTAGAACAACTGGAAAGCCTATCTTCAACGAATGTCTTCTCACAGAATTCCAAAACCTATGCTTCGTTACTAATCCCAAGGCAAAAATATCGGGACGTCCAAAACAGCGCTGGATGGAAAATTCCTTTTTGAGACTGTAACAAGCCACATGACCTAATACTTGCATGGATAATGATAATATATTGTTAATATTTTTAACTTTTTTTTGTGATCTGTATATCGTTGTTTTACTTACATACCTGAATCAGTATGCCGACTGCAACAATAAAGTGTTCTTCTTTTTTTATTTGAATTTATGTACGTGACATAGTGACTTAGAATACCCGGAAATTATAATAATTTAATTATTGGTTTAACTAACTGGTTGTAATGAACACGGCCGCACGAGCATAAGATCGACATATCCTGAGCTAATGGTTTCCAATCATCCGCTGTATATTCCACTTCCTTCAAACCATGGTTAATGTTATTCTCCCACCTCATTCTTGGTTTACGATCTGGGCGTTATCCCTCTAATATATTCTATAAAAAGCTTCCATGCCTCTGTTTCATTCTTTATTCGTGCCAAAATAAAAATAAATTATATCAACCTCTTAGAACTTCAAAATTTAAAAAAAAATCTAGTAGACTATATAAAAAACATTTATTTTTAAGACCAAATTAAAGCAATTTTTGCAATTAAGAGAATATACAGGGACGGAAACAGAACATGAATGCTGTATTTCCATAATATCTGTAATTGTTGCGAAAAATGTGTTAAGTCCAAAATTTTAGTTTTATGAAAAATCTATTTTATTTTCGAATATGCTCGGTCCAATAGCAGAATATTAAAGAACAGACAAAACAATAACGGAGAAATAAGACAACTGAATGTCGAGGAATAAAACACAACAATAGTGAAATACAGAACACACTGGAAAGAACACTTAGCAAGGATGACTGAGAACAGAATACCAAAAGCAGCATACAGCTATTCACCAAGAGGAAGAAGTTTGGGAAGACCAAAAAAATGTGGAAAGAGCAGCAATTTGTAGCCGAAACAGGGTAGTAAATAAACCTAAATCGTCACGGAGAAGAAGAAGAAGAAAATAGCTCGGCATGATAACTCATTTTAGTCAAATTTAGAAATCCATCTCTTCTCATAGTAAACACAGACATACCCTTCACAGAACTGAGGAGGTTAGAAGCAAGGGGGTGTAAGTTGAAAGTTGAAATTTAGACTAATGACAAAAACAGATTTAAAGTTGGTGATGTATAAGAAAATGATAATCGTTTCTTTATCTATTCCTAAAAATACACCGGATATTTATACCCATATAAAAATAATAAGGGTTTTATATTTAATATTTAAATATGATTATATTTATTTGTATTAAGAACGGAAATAAGACTGATTTAGAGAATTCAATTTTTTTATAAGTATATAAAAAAATTCAAACTGGTCAATATAAGCTGTTAATACAGTTAGATGTATTCTAGCTGATTTAATATATGTAAAAATACTTTGAATACTTTAATTGACAATTTTTTATAAATAAATAAATGGAATTGGACAATTTGGATGGGAGTCAGCTAGTAGTACTCTTTCCTTTTCAATTGGACCAATCAAAATACAATCTGAATACTGGATTTATCCTACAAGAATGACTAGATGGCTACAATACTTGAAAGAACATAGACATGTAAAACAACGAGTCATCGAAAAATAAGATAATTAGTGTTCGTTTCTTGATATTAGTTATCAAAATGGTGTGAAATAATATTGTAGTATAAATTTCATTCATCTGCAGTATAAATAATGTGTTAGTGAGTGAACAATTGACCGTTGGAAATAGTCATCCAATACCTAAGTAAAATTATTTAATTTGAGTCGAGAACATTTACAAGATTCATCTCAATTTAAATGAGAAATTGAATGAAAGAGTATTTAATTTAACTGTTAACAAAGTGTCGTTACTTATTTATGTAAGAAACTTTCCCTCATTCCCATGAAGGGAGTCATCAGTGCCGCGGCAAATAACAGTGATTTAAATTATTACAATCACATATCTACTACGTGGGACATCACATCCAACAACCATCTTCAACTTATATAACTTTGCCACTAAATTAAATTACGCTTCAAAAATGTATACATGCACCAAACTAGTTTTATGCGAGAACAAAACATCTCTATTCGCCTCAATTGTAAGCCGAGGGAAAAAAATTCTAACATGTGTACATCTTTTTAGGATTTTTGTATCTAAAAATATTCCCATGTCAATATAATGCTAGAGCAATGATTGCCTAAACTTATTATGGAATGGATCCCAATGGAAAGGAGGAAGAAATCAAGACCAAAGAGAACCTGGAAAGAAGTTGTGCAAGCAGCTATGATTCTAATCAGAGGATTGGAGGAAGATCAATGGATGGGCAGAGAAGAATGGCTTTTAGGTTTCCGGAAGACGAAGGCAGCTGTCATGATACCGGATGATGAATATGAAAAATGTATATATGGGCTTTGAACCCGCGAGCATCAAGACCAAAGAAGGAACATCAACCTTTAGACTAGCGAAGCAAATGATAGAAACAGTGGTCTGAAAAAAAATGTTTCTAAGAACTTTATTCTCAAATACTCGCAATATTTTCTCCTCCCATAAAGTAAGAGTCCATGTTTCGCACCCATGTAATATAACAGGTAGAATAACAGTTTTGTATATTTTCAGTTTAAAACCATTTTTAGAGAAGTTGGAACGTCAAGAGTCCTTGTATTACATAAAAGCATGCATTTCCAGAATTGAGCCTATGTTTAATTTTTTTCTGCACCTCATATCTGTTTGTAATTATTGTTACTAGGAATTTGAATTCAGCCACTTCTTCAAATTTTGCCTCATTTTTCATTATCTGTCAATTTCCAATATATAATGTATTTCTATGTGTGACCATATATTTAGTTTTATTGATGTTTACTTCCAGTTCTGATTATTAATGATTTCTTTATTCCCATTTCAGAAGCAGAATCCATGAGACAAGAACGTTGGCGGTAAAAACATTTTGTTTCAAATAACTTTGAAGAAGGGATACTATTTCATCGGAATTTTCTACATCGTGAGTCTCAAACAAATTAAATGCACCTACCTGTGGAGGGTAGATACTTATCGATTTGGAAGTTATAGTACTTAGGCCATGTTCTTTACGGTCCTGATACCAATGGACCACTTAACACCTCAACAACCTCTGTTGGCTCCGTCTCACTGACAGACGTAAATGGCACTCCCTTTAACTTCTTTTCAAGCTTCTGAATTCTACACTCCTAGTTACCTGGCGTCCAGATTTGAGAAGTTATCTTCTTACCACAGTATTGATACTAGGTCACAAGATAACAGTCTGCTACAATTCATCTTCATAGCATTGCTTCTTATTCTACTTCTTTCACAGTAGCCTCTGCCCGCTCCTGGAATTTCCTCCCTCAAGATATCAGGGGTTGCCGCACACTTGGCAGTTTTAAGTCACGCCTAAACAATTACTTGATGCTAAATAATTATTTTTCTGCAGAACTAAATTTATTCTCTCATTGATAGCAATTTTTTTATTGTTTTTCTACCTTGTACATTTTATATTTCATCCGTTAAAACTAGATTAAATAAAAATATATTGTAAACAATAATAATAATGTATATACACCATGTAATATTTTTGTTTATTGTAATTTAGAGTAAACATATTTTTTGTATCTTCTTAACCTCGTTCAGTGGTAGGCAAAGGCTTAAGTTCTCAACTCTGCAAAGTAAAATAAAGTTATTATTATTATTATTATTATTATTTTTATTTTATTTTTATTTATATACTGAATTTTAATGTTTACACATCTTTCTGTGCCTAAAGTTTTATGTTTCTTCTCCACTCGTCTCTCTCCATCTAATCCATGTCCTCCAGTACCCTTGCTCTCATTCCAGTTCCTATTTCCTGCATCCACGAGTTTCGAGGTCTTCCTCTCCTCCTTCTTCCAGGTGGACATTATTATTATATTATTATTATTATTATTAAGTCTTTTATCCGAGGTTTGATCCTTGGGACTGCGAGCAATGTATAAGATACACCTTGAAGTGGGTTGCTAGCCCACAAAGCTTTACAAAAGAATTAAAGAAACAAGTTGATAAAAATAGCACAAATATCAGGATATGTGAAAGATTTAATTTGGCGCAACAAACATATGTCACCAGAAATCAGAACCCGCATATACAAAACGATAGTTCGACCAGTTATCGTATATGGTACAGAAACTAGGGCTGATACAAAAAAACTAAACAAATAATAAGCACACGTAAAATGAACATCTTAAGATGTTTTCAGGGAAAAACATTATTTTGATAAAATACACAACACAGAATTTAGAGACAAAGGTCATATTCAAGACATAAACAATTTATTATAGGCAGACGAAAATATTGGAAGGGTCATATATAAAGAATGGAAGACAACCGACTTGCAAAAAGAGCTAAAGAAGATAGACAAATGGACGGGAGAAGAACAAGAGGAAGACCAGCCAAGAGATGGATAGACAGTGAATGCTCATCCTATACGTCTTCCTCCGAGGAGTGATTTTGGAAATAAACAGGATGAAAATCCTACAAATTTTGTATAATGAGAAGAAGATTATGAAGCAAAAGTGGATAAAGAGGATAAAAAAGTAAGTGATATTAAGAACAGAATAAATTAAAGTAGAGCAATAACAGCAAAGGTGAATGGAGTCTTATGGAATAGATATGTAACCAGAATATGTCGATGAAAAAGGATTTCTTGAGGATAGCAAGAATAAGTTCAAAATTAAATACGAGAAAATTGAATATTAGATATTCAATAGTAGATTGTATAAGATATAAGCAGTTAAATTGGTATGGGCATGTACGGCAAATGCAGGAAGAAAGGTTACACAGAAAAACATTGGAATGGTGTCCGTCCGGAAGAAGAGAGAAAGGAAGACCTCGAAACTCGTGGATGCAAGAAATAAGAACAAGAGGAATGGAGGACATGGAGTGGTTGGATAGAGACGAGTGGAGAAGGAAAATAAAACTTTAGACACAGAAAGGTGTGTACACTTTCAAAATCTGGAAATAAATAAAAAGTATCAATATTATTATTATTATTATTATTATATTATTATTATTATTATTATTATTAATATTATTATTCCACCGCTGTGGTCTCGAGATAGCGTGCTGCTTTGCCACGCGACGGGCCCGGGTTCGATCCCCGGTCGGGGCAGTTATTCTGGGTGAGATTTTTATCGGGGTTTTTCCTCACCTCTAAGACAAATGTTATGAAAACTTTAATGCCCAAATGGTCCTCGAAATCATATGGTCATCATCCTTATTATCATCATCATCCTGCATCGGTGTGGAAAGCAACGGGAAGCTACCACACCTACAATTCCCTAGTAAAGCTGCAAAGCATAGCATGGAAATGCTATATTGCAGTGAAAGATCTGCCCTCGGGCAGAATTACTATGGATTAGTATTATTAGTATTATTAGTAGTATTATTATGATTATGATTATGATCATTATTATTAAGTCAGAAACAGCACATAAAGTAAGGATATGTACATACGGTATTGTGTTACATGAGTTTAATTGTCCCAAAAAAAAGTGTTCTCTAAATGATGATTAAAAAAACCCGATTTCAAATCATTCCACGAGAGTTCCTGAGTCCATATAAGCGCTGACTCACAGACGTTCACATTTATACATAAAGAAGACAAGAAAATGATTCCAAATTCTATAAAAATAAATAGATATTTTATTTTTTAGTCCAGATTAAAATCAGTAGTGAAGATCTTCCTGGCAAATTTTGTTTGCATAGCTCGGGTTTGACCAATCGAAAAAAATCCGAAGAAGATGCTACTTCGAGACTTCACTATTAGGAATTTCTTTCGATCTTTCTTTATTCCTTTCTTCCCGACTTGGTACTCCGATTGGCTGCGTCTCAGCCTAGCATCGTTTAAAGTACTAGACACGAAATCTTCTATTTGTAGGGATAAGAGAGAAAATATGATTATGAAATAACACATATGACACATACACAGTGAGGGGCCTATCTCGACCCTTATGCCAAGGTCATCACACTAAGACAGCACAACACAAGAGACAAACTAAACTCCAGAATTAAAATAACTTAACCGCTGCAAAACAGAACTGTAAGATATACTGACCACACCACTGCAACCGAAGTATATATTTAAATATTGACTTACTATTAAGAAATTAGAAAATGTTTATATACTTTTAATTCAACAAATACAATTGACAACATGAGAAACAACTGGTATGAACACGTTAAAAGAATCCCTAAGCTGTTATTAAAGTACAAACCAATAGGACATAAAAGTGTTAGACACCCATTTACTAGATGGGAAGATTCGTTAAATCACACTGGGCGTTGGTTGACCAAGAATGATGGGGAGAATAACATTAACTATGTTTCGAGGGAAGTAGATTATACAGGAGATGATTGGAAAACATTAGTTCAGGATAGCGATGTATGGAAACTAATCTACTTCCTTCAAAAAATGTATAATATATAGGTCGCGCAAGGGATTTTGAACAATGTCCTTGACCGTAAATCCAATGGGAGAGCCTATCCAGACTGCTGATCTGTGAATTCCCTGTCTGCCACGTGAACAAATAAAACAGTTCCTATGTACAGTCCATAGAGAATTATAGTGAGACGCGGATGTGTTGATTTTAGATTTAAAACCGTAGACTTTAATTATAATATTTTGTACACTTGCTGCCTGAAGTCTTAAAATTATAGTGCAATGTGAATGTGTATTTAGTTAATTACTTAACAGTTGTGATTTTTTTTATTTACACAATGCCTCCTAACTAACTAACTCACTGACACTATCGAAACCGTAGGTTCATGGTCGCGCGGACATATGCTCTCCATATATCCACATCCTGAGCCAATGTTTTCCAATCATCCCCTGTATAATCTACGTCCCTCAAATCATAGTTAATGTTATTCTCCCACCTCATTCTTGGTCTACAAACTGGGCGTTTTCCCTCTGGTTTTCCTACAAAAAGCTTCCAAGCACGTCTTTCATTTCCCAATCGTGCCACATGTCCTGCCCATCGCAGTCTACGATAAAGATTACCTATATTAATTACCTATATTACCTATATTAATCTTTGTAGTGAGATTTTAAAAATGTTTAACAGTGACTGTATTTGATATTCGCTAGCGAGGGAGTTAGCAATGACGTGTGGTCATACTTCCTATTGGCTGAGACCTACATCTGGTTAGTACAGGACTCGCATTTAAGCTCCCATTACAAATTTCATTGTTCAGGAACTATTGCTAGGATTATAATTCTTCCACCTATATCTTGCTTTGAGTACGTGGCGACTTCCCTCTGGTATCCTGCAAGGAGTATACATGCCTCTGTTTCATTCCCCATTCGTGCCACATGTACTGTCCATAGACTTAACTCTCCTTATTTTTTCTTGTTTCCAACAAAGATCACGTAGCTCACTGTTAAATAGTCTTTTCCATTCACCTGTACATCTCTCTCTGTTCAAAAAATTTTCCTAAAAACTTTATTCTCAATACACGTAATAGTTTCCTTCCTTAAGGTAAGAGTCTATGTTTTACATCCATATAATATGACTGGGTGAATAACAATTTTAAAAATTTTAAGTTTAAATTTTTTTACACGCTTTATATTAGCTTGACCTGTATCTATCTCTGTAACGGAATCTTTCAATACGATTTTCACCCACTCATAAAGATTGGATCGACTTGAAACTTTGTATACTTGTAAAGGACCAAAGACAATACAATAATTTCATAACTGTTTTCTAAGATCCAGGCCAGGATCATCAGGACATCAAAAAATAAATAAAGACCGGTATAATAGGTTGCGGACGTATCGACCTTTTAGTCAATCGTTGTAAGAAAATAATATTATATCCTCTGGTAGCTCATATGGTAAAGCAGTGGACTGTAGTGGTATATAATTTCAGTAATCCTTAGGTCACTGGTTCAAATCCGGCCCGGAGGAATTTTTTAGAAGAGTATTATTTTTAGCTCATACTACAATAGTATCGAATTTAAAGATATTTACATTTTTATCTTATTCTGTAAAATATTAATGACAATTTTTTAAACTTACCACACTGTAATTTATCCAAAAATATGACAAGGATACGATTAACTGTATCTATCTATATTAAAATAATCAAAAATATTACAATAACGTTAGGTAATAATAAAGAGTGTCCCTATAAGAACGCCGGATTTAATAATGCACAAAATAAACTATATTTGAAAGAAATGACATATATTTATACATGAACACAAAGGGCACACGTTCCGATTTATGTATGGAAAATGACATCTGTATGTCCACCACGATATGCTCTGCAGCTAGTGACTCTGTCCATGAAATTTGTGATTATATTTGCACAGTCTTGCTCCTGGAGTTCGGCTCTGACGCGCCGAATTTCCTGCTTCAGGTCTTGTATGGTTCGGGAATTGTGTTAATAAACCTATGATTTGAGAAACCCCCAAAGAAAGAAGTCGCACGGTGTTAGCTCACCTGACTTTGGTGGCCAGTTTTGGTTACCTCTGCTCGAAAGGACTCGGTTTGGAAATTTCTCAAGCAACAGATGAATATTCTAGTTAGAAGTTTGGCTTATAGCGCCATCTTGCTGGAACCACAACTGTTCGTAATCAATGTCATCCAAATAAAGCCACAAGAAATTCCTAACCATATTACGGTAACGTTCTCTATTAATTGTTGTGGCATTACCATCGTCATCTTCGAAATAATAAGGCCCTATCACTCCCACTGGCCAAAAATCCACACCAAACAGTCACTCGTTGAGGGTGTAATCCTTTTTCAATATTTTTTATGGTTTTCTGTTTCCGAAATGCGAGAGTTCTGTTCGTTTACTAAGCCTAAAAGATGAAAATGAGCCTCGTCATTAAAATAATTTTGTTGGCAAAAATGAGGTCTGCATGTTGCCTCTCAAGAATCCATTGAACGAACTTTCTTCGTTGCAAATAGTCTGTTGGTTTCAGTTCTTTGGTTAACTGCACTTTAAATGCATGCATGTGCAGATGTTTCACGAGAATCCTCTGCAATGAGCTTCTTGAAACGTCTAACTGCTCTGAACGTCGACGAATGGATTTGTTCGGACTCACTTGAACACTATCTCTCACAATGACGATGTTCTGAACTGACCGCGTACGAGTGCGTTCGGGTGTTGGAATGTTTGCAGTGTTCCCTATTGCCTCGAATTTCGTCATCCGCCTCCGAACAGTTGACTCATTAGGCGCATTATTCCGGCCCAAGAGCGCACGAAACCTGCGAACAGTTTGAGCATAACACTCACCATTCTGGTAATGAGTTTTTACAATTAAAACTCGATGTTCAGCAGTGAAACGCTCCCTATCCAGTAAGTGCAACAAATATAGAAAACAAAAAGTGTAGGTAGAGTGCTGCCAACCTCATTGTAAAAATATGGCGGACAATTCAAATCCGGCGTTCTTATTAGGACATTTATAAATATATATAATTATATTGGTGCCTAGACACTAAAAAATCGTAAGCAATTAAATTATCATGGGTTTCCGGTTTATGACAATGAATTAAACTAAAAAATTTAAAAAATAGTTGTTTAAAAACTAAAACAACACGCTTTATTGCAAAACCAAACTAAAAATTGAAAAATACTTTTAATTTCCAACACGCTTGTGATAAAATCAGAGTGCTGAACAAAAAAATCATCTCCAACACATCTAGAATAAAACTAGAGTTATCTACAAAAAAAATGTACTAACAAAAGGATGTGGTGCTTTTTATGGTTTTTGTGTTTTCTTCTTAGAGACTTTACTTTTACCAATATCTGTTTATTACCAAGTATATTAATTGATTGTAAAATTATTTTTTGTAGATAACTCTTGTTTTATTCTAGATGTGTTGGAGATGATTTTTTTACCACTTTAATTTTATCCCAAGCGTGTTGGAAATTAACATAATTTTTAATTTTTTAGTTTGGTTTTCTAATCAAGCGTGTTGTTTAAGTTTTTTTAACTATTATTTATTTTATAGAAGTTGGGACGACAAGAGTCACTGTAATACATAATTGCATTGTCTCTTGTCGTCTCAACTTCTCACAAAAACATTAAGAGCCTTACATTAATCGAATATTTTGTGCTATTTCTTTGACAGCTATGGCGGTGGTGAGCATCCTCGTTATAGTATTCAACCTCACAGAAATTATATCCAACGTGTTCCTCGTAAGGGGTGTCCAGACTGTCAGTAAATATACTGTTAATATTCGTTTGGTTTGATGAATTTTTTTCAGATTCTTGTCTTAATTGTGTTGTAGTGCATCTGGTTCCTAGGGTCGCGGGTTCAAGCCCGCCAGGGTCGATTGATTTTTAAACAGGGAATAATCGAAGGAGCAAGTCATCTGGGACGAACTTTAAACCGTGGATCCCGTGCGTAAAGATTTTACGGCTCGTAAAAGATCCTTAAGCCTGAATAAAGAGGCCTCAAACAAACTTTATCGACACCAACGTTCTAATAGACAAATGCCAGCAAACGTTAAGACCCAAACGGTCCTCGAAATCATATGGCCATCATCATCATCATCCCTGTTATCATCATCATCATCCTTAACCGGTGTGGAAGGCAACGGGAAGCTACCACAACTACAATTCCCAGGTAAAGCTGCAAAGCATAGCCTGAAAATGCTATGATTGCACTGAAAGACCTGCCCTCAGGCAGAATTACTATGGATGGATGGAACGTTCCAATAATACCTTAGTTGCCTGTTAGATGTCCAATTGAGTCGGTGTGTTGTGAACCGGAGCTCGGTGGTAGGCAGAAGATCTCAGGGTTATGAACTCTTTATAAGCAAAAGAACAACGTATAAATGTACACTCAATTTTAACGAATCCAAGAACTCTTTATTTTCGGAGAAATACACTTTTGTTAATACAGTTACAAGTTTTATCTAAGAGTGGAGTCGATGAAATACTTAGAGGTCCACGTGTTCGAGTCAATATTTTTAAAGTCCAAATGCTTAACGGACTATAACTTTAAATTTAACTATTTCTCGGACGAATCTAATATTAACACTGAATCGGAGATCGCGGTCTGCAGGTCTACGATGTTCCAACACTGAACACAGAGTCACTGAGAGTGATAGAGCATGAGAGTATTTTGATATAAGTTCTCGCTTATAAAGGCGGTGGCTCCTCCCATTTTTCTCGAATCCACTCCTTACAACTGAATATATATTTATGTTTTATAATATTATTTACTAGTATGCATAACATTTCTAAGAACTGGGTAAATTGGTTCTTTGATATTTAATAGAAAAATGTTTATCAGTTTCTTTGTAAACTGTCAATGTTAAGAGATTATCTTTTCTAGAGGTGAATGAATGTATTTTGTTGTCTGTACTAGGCATGTAGTAATTCTTTATCATCATTTCTTGGAATTCCTTAGTAGCGTTAATTGGTTTCTAAGAATTGGTCAATAGATTTTTAATATTTTTAATAGCTAACTAATGTTATCTTTTCTTATTAGTTGTATAGACTGCTAATTGGAATTCTTTTGACAATACCCTTTTTGTGTTCCTATATTATTTGTAAGTTGTGTAGTAGGTAGAGTTCTGACAATACCTCTTTATTTGTCATTTGTATAGTAGGTAGCGTTTTACAGTATTTTATTCTAGACAAATGTAGGTGGAATTTTTACCTGGATATTTTTACTTTTCCACATACATATTTTATAGCGATATTAGTAATATATTCTATTTTCATTTTTGTATAGATTTATTTAATTTTAATAACAATTTAATATATTTCGGAACATTTTAGTTTCAGCTCCATGCATATTAGAGTTGTATCTTAGTTTATATGTCTCCTTACATATTAATCGCTACAAATGCCTACTTGTATATTGAAAGTAAATAGTTTTAGTATTTCTTTAAATATACAAGTCTCTCCTTTTGAGAAACTTATTTTATTGGTTAATTTACCTCTACAAATGTCTCTTGCATGAAAGAATAACAGAATACAATAAGTAGCTTAATACTAAACTTATAATTACTTAATACTAATTTTATACATTTTGGTTACAACAATACATTTTCTCTTACACACTCAATTTCATACAACATTCTTAATTACAATACAGTATATTGTACTACCGATGGACCATTTGTTTACAATTCTTTATATGGCTGCATCATTTCCAGGTGATACACGCACATGGTTTTAGTTACATTAGCAGCGTGAATTTACAGTACTGATTTAATTTTGAAATTGGGTATTTTGATAGCTATGAACCGAGTTTTCATTACGTGGCCGATATATTTGTGCCCGAGTATTTAGGCTGTTTCTGAATTCCGGTGCTTGAGGACTTTGGTTCGAGTCATGTTGCAACTGGATTTGTCTACCAGCTGATAATGTATTTGGATGTGGGTGCCGTGGACGATTGTACGACGAATTATGAAAATAATTCTCGTACCATCGTCGAGTATTTTCTCTGTCTACGTTTATCTGTCTATCATGATGGGCGAATGGGGCTTGTCTGCGATTTTCCCGTCTATCATATATTTGGCGCGTTTGAATTTCATTTCGCCTATTTACCCGCAACATGTTTATCTGGCGGTCATTTTTGTGTCTTTCGTGTCCCCTAAAGTTTTGCCTACCTCTGTTTGTATAAAAATTTGTATCACGTGGGTATCTATTTTGCGAAGTCTGTGCCTCTCGCTCTCCTTTTGAAAATATTCTGTCTTGGGTGGTGTAAGTACGGTTATATCCTTGATTTATGTATCTTTGTGGTTTTACCATAGGTAGGGGCTGAAACACATGATTATTTCCGGTCTCTAGCATTTTTAAGATGTCTAGCATTTTGTCATAAATATTTTGTCATATATATTCTATTTTCATTTTTTATAGATTTATTAAATTTTAATAATAATTTAATAAATTTCGGATCATTTTTAGTTTCAGCTCCATGCATATTAGAGTTGTATCTTAGTTTACATGTCTCCTTACATATTAATCGCTACAGTTGACAAGCCATCCATGACATCTATGAGCAAATATGGTAACTAAAAATTAACTTGGTCTAGTAACTCCTTACAAAGGAGAGGCTATGGCTCAACAATGGGCTGCAATATTATACAAATATAGATATATATACTCGGACCAATGTATCTGTGCCCCTGTAGCACTGGCATCGTTCTTAGGAAAGTAAACGTAAATACTCAGACCACTTCACCGCACTCCCCTCCCCCACGTCAAACAGCAGCCATCGAGTAGGGATGTTGCCAAATTTCCCCCAACTGTCATGCATCTTGAATATTGAATAATGCAAGGTTGGTGTTGAGTTGACAACACTGGAATGCAAGTGCAAGAGAAAGATATGATTACAGGGAGGGAAATGATTTGCCGAGGTAGAAAAAGGAAAGTAAGCTTTAGTTCGCATATCTTACGGGGGCACAGATCCGTTGGACAGACACTAATATTTGTAAGCTTTTTGAGAATAACCACGAGTGTGTTTGTGTGTTTCAGAACAAACACAAAATGATATTCCCTTGGCTGGTGTTTTGTGTAGAGGATCTCATCATCAGTGCCTTGCTCTTCATCGCCGCCATAGTGTTAATAATGATGCCAGAGGAAAGTCATGAATACATATGGACATTATATGCTGAGCCAGTTAGCGTATGTATGTCAAACAAAATGTTAATAAGAGATACTGAATTAATCCAGGTTTAAATTAGTATTTTCAGAATAATTAATAGACCCTGACATAAGCTCTCCATGCATCCCTATCCTGAGCTAATGTTTTTCAATCATACCCTGTATAATCTACCTCCCTCAATTCATTGTTAAGAAGCTTGCATGACCCTCCTTCATTCCCCATTCGTGCCACATGTCCTGCCAATCGCAGTATAAAAGACATAAATATTCTTATTATGTCTGATTTCCTATGAAGACCACGTAGCCCACTGTTTTGCAGTCTTCTCCATTCACCTGTATGTTCAACTCCCTTTAGTCCAAAAATGTTCCTTAGAACTTTATTCTCAAATACTCGTAATCTTTTCTCCTCCCTTAAAATAAGAGTTCATGTTTCACATCCATATAATATAACTGGGTGAATAATAATTTTATATATTTTCAGTTTAACTTTTTTTTTAGAGAAGTTGGGACGACAAGAGTACTGTAATACATAATAGCACACATTCCCAGAATTGAGCCTATGTTTAATTTCTTTGCGCATCTCATTCCTGTTTGCAATTATTGTTTCAAGGTAATTAAATGCAATCATGTATTCAAAATGTTCATCATTTTTCATTAACTGTCCATTTCCATTATATAATGTATTTCTACGTGTGACCATATATTTAGTTTTATTGATGTTTACTTCTAGTCTTAATTTCTTGGTATTACTCAATAGTGTGTGCGTGTTGTGTCTCCTCGCTATCGGCCAATAGTACTATATCATCAGCATAAACTAACAGCTTATTAATACCATTGAGTTGTAAGCCATCTTCTTCTTCTTCTTCTAAAGTTTTAATAGCATGCTCCACACAATTGAATAATAGAGGAAATAGTTTATCTATTTGCTTTAACCCATTGTGAAATTTCAGAAGTATTCGAAAACTGTTTGCCTACACGCACCCTACACTTTGTGTCATTTAGACAACATATAAATCTTAAATGATTTCTTACAATACTGCAAATTATTTTGTTACCGGTATAAATATTTACTTCCACTTGGTTGTGTATACCTACTACAAACAACCTTTTTTATTTATTTATTTATTTGTCCTTTTCTTTCGTTTATACTGTTCTTCCTTTTTGTTTAACTCTGTTAGCCTTTTTATCTTATTCACACATACAAACACAAGACAGGACACACACCCTGACCCAAGGTGGAGATTTAAAAACCCCTACCAGCCGGGAATTGATCCCGGGTCGCCGGGGTGGAAGTTAGGGACTCTACCGACAACGCCACGGCGACGGACTAATAAAAAAATTCACCGCTATGGTCTTTTTCGTTTATACTGTTTTTCCTTTTTGTTTTACCTTTTTTCCCCTTTTGTTTCACGTGTTTTGTTAACTTTCTTTTATCCTCGCATAGACAAAAGGTCAGGACACACACACCCATACATAGAGTGGAGATTTAAAATCCCCTACCCCGCCAGGAATCGAACCCCGGTCGCCGGAGTGGAAGGTAGGGAATCTACCGACTACGCCACAGCGACGGCCAGAACTTAAAAGTATAGAACCGAGTGTACAAGAAGTTTCGTCGTCAGCACCATCTAGTGGAAAAACTGAAAAGCTCGACACATCGCCACTACCGACACCGCTGACTCAGTACCTACTTCTAGTACCTGCTTTACCTCCAATTCAGTACCCGTATAAAAACATTGTCAGGAGAAAGGATCTAGTGACGATCCTTTCGGATACACTGTCACCTACATACACGACATATAAAATATCAGACGTGGCAACTGGTAACATAAAACTGCCAAATATTACCAGAAAAGTCCTGATGTAAATAAAGAAGAAGCAACTTAGGATAATTTTATATATATAGATAATTTTAATAGACCGAAACCCCTGGTCCAATTTTGTTGAAATTCGACGATTCGACAACTACTGCTATAAACATCCTCAGGATATTCTCCGTTCTCTTCCATTGTAGATTTTTTGTCCACTCCACTGACTATGGCTCGCACGTTGAGGACCTATAAAATGCCTGTAAAAGTTATTTAAGTATACCTAAAGATATCCTACAATATAAAAAGGATGTAAAAAGTGTTGTAGTTGCCAACGAGTGATTAAAGACAACCTTGCTGCCTTCACCCTCTACTCGAGGTAATTTTCACAAAGTGACTTCTTAGAAAATATGAACTCGAAATACAGTACAGTACACTCAAATTCAACTCAGGAATTTGCTACAGAACTTATGGGCTACGCCAGTGTCCCCCTACGTACAGAGGATAGATGTTGCCAAACTCATAATAACGGTATTTGTTTGTTTAGGGAGGGGTGAAGGGGCAAGATTAGCGGTACTTTCTCCAAATCTATGTACTATAAATTCTGCAAATAACAAGCCATGTGAAGGTAGTTAATGACAAAACTTATGTAACATATATTTTCTGCACAACTTGTGCGCATTTACTCTATTATTATATAAAATTAAAAAAACATAGTTTTTCTTTTACGGCATGCAAACTAGTTTTATAGTAAAATGAGAGTCGACACTTTCACAAAGGATAGTACGGGTCCGCACGAGCTCAGTGACAAGTGGTAACTGTTTTTTTCTTTGAGAGGGGGTGGCTTGGATGGCTACAAATTACAACTATGTACCTGCTGTGTTGCAATTTTCAGTTTTGTATAAGGATTCCTCTCAAGAAAATACTGTTAACATGGCAACCCAGTTCCCTATTTTAAACACACACTAACTTCCTGATTTGGATCTGACAATAGTTCAGGCTGTCAGTAGAGGCTGGTGGTTAAAAATAATGTGATATTTTGTGAAGGTTCAATAGTTTCTCGCGGAACAAAAGTGTTTGGAACGTGAAAAGCCTTTAGAAAGTAAACCCAGATATTGTTTTTAAAATAAGTTGGAATTGAGACATGATTCTGTGGATTCTTGAATTTTACAAATGGTATAAATGTAGTCAAACGAAGGTAAGGTTGCAAATAAAAAAGCCTTATGACCTAACAAAGAGGTTAAAAAAAAAGGATCAATAAGCATAAGAGCGTCGAAAAAGGACGAATAAAGTCCATCTTTTCTGGCCTAAAAGACCCAAAATGTATTATGATGCGCCTCATCTTCAGCATAAAATAAAAAATTGATTATTCCCCATCTTTCGAGCACTATTTATGACATTTCTGGCTTTCTCCCCTGGCATTTGCGAAAACGTAATCCGTTTCTAAGGTTGGGACACATGGAAGGCGGAGTTACGTTACCCCGATGGTATGATGGGTGATAAATGATAATGAAGCGCCAGGAGAGTTCTTAACGTAAAGTTAACCTAGATTCCAGGCCAAGGGCAACCAAGTGAAGGAATAATTCTTATGGTCTTACCGGGAATCGAACCCGAGACCTCATCAATTATAGTAAGAAACGCTGCCCACTAGACCATGATAATGTGATTCAGAGTTAGTAGTAGACGAAAAAGAGATTCAATAAAACTGGACCATTGCACTTAGCCCAGAAGACTAACTAAACAGGAATCAAGACGCTAGCTGTGAAAGCATACAACTTTATTGGAATAAATCAAGTTCTACCTTTATATTTATACATTACCTTCAAAATTAATAAAATTAATATCAAATTCCGTTGAGGTGAATAGTTATAAGGGGGGACGGTTTTTAAGGTTCAAATTTTGGAGGGGGGAAGGTTCTGAAAACACATACAAAAAAGTTAAAATATAAAATTATGGAATATTCACCTGAAAGGTCCGTCTCCTCAACTTAATTAGTTATTTAACTGTAGCGCTTTCGGGACTTGTCCCATCATCGGCAGGATTCAAAATTGGTGTTTCACAGAAGATCTGGTAGAGGGGGGTACTTGTATTGGGTTCGTTTTCGTTTATCAGATTTTCGTTGTTGTGAACTGCTTTCATGATTTCCATCTCTTCGAGTACGTTTATCTTCGCTGGATTATTTTCTATGTGCGTTACTGTTAGGGTGTTTTCAATATTTAACATGCGATGTCATATATGGATAGCTTGATTTTCCTTCTGCGTTAATAAAGTCTCGAAGATGTTCTTTAAACCTGATGTTAAAACATTTGTTTGTTTTTCCTGTATAAAATAATGTAGCGAAGATAAACGTACTCGAGGAGATGTAAATTATGAAAGCAGTTCACAACAACGACAATCTGATAAACGAAAACGAACCCAGTACATGTAACCCCCTCTACCAGATCTTCAGCCAAACACCAGTTTTCAATCCTGCCGGTGATGGGACAAGTCTCGAAAGCGCTAAAGTTAAATAACTAATAAGTTGAGGAGACGGACCTTTGAGGTGATTATTCCATAATTTTATATTTTAAAACCCAGTTGTAATACTAAAAAAAATACGTTATGATTCCGAATAGTAAAACACAGCCAACAACAAGTCGGTAGATAGAAAACTGTTAAATTATTGCCAGCACTAACTGAAAATATTTTAAACACTGAAACACTGTTGAAATTTAAATTTGACTTCACAGCTGCATATTGTAAATTGTTGCAGGGATATAAATTACTGGTGGTTTACATAAATTATCTTTAAATATATATTACTTAATATTGTTGACTTCACATGCAAATTAGCCATTGTTTCTGTGGTATAAATTACATAAATTATATTTTAATTGTGGTCCACCGCTGTGGTCTCGAGTTGGCGTGCTGCTTTCTCTCGCAGCGGGCCCGGGTTGGATCCCCCTTCGGGACTGTTTTTCTGGGTGACGATTTCTTCGGGGATTTTCCTCACCTGTAAGACAAATGTCAGCAAAACGTTAAGGCCCAAACGGTCCCCGAAATCATATGGCCATCGCAATCATCATCATTCATATACATCTTAGATTATGCTTAGGATTAGGGACTCTCCTGCACATCATTACCATCATCATCATCACCCGTCAAATCGTCGGGGGAACGTAAACCCGCCTTCCAGGCGCCCCAACTTCAGAAGTGGGGACCAAATACGCCATGCCAGGAGAGAAACCACGAATGTCGAAAGACAACCTGGGACCTTTGGGGAAAAAATGTTTTAATTGTATTTACTAATCTTGACTTTTGATCGAGATTTTAAAACTGTTCTAGAACAAAAACATAAAATGTCCTGTCATATCTTTTAAAAACCTATAGGAGAGGAGGAAAAGGTGAAGCATAAAAAAAGAGGGAACAAGGTGGCGAAATGTAGTAATATCACGAAAAGGTACAACAAATTGTGGTTATTTCGCTTCATTTTATTCCTCCAAATATATATATATTTATATATATAAACTTACTTAATTACTTACTCACTGGCACTATCGAACCCGTAGGTTCGTGGCTGTGTCGACATAAGCTCTCCATACATACCTATCCTGAGCTAATGCTTTCCAATCATTCCCTGTATAATCTACTTCCCTAAAATCATAGTTAATGTTATTCTGCCACCTCATTCTTGGTCTACCAACTGGGTGTTTTTTCTCTGGCTTTCCTACAAGAAGCTTCCATGCTAGTCTTCCATTCCCCATACATGCAATATATCCTGCCCATCCCAGTCTACGAGACTTAACTCTTCTTATTATATCTGGCTTCCTATAAAGATCATGCAGTTCTTTGCTATGTGGTTTTCTCCATTCACCTCTCTGTTCATCTCTCTTAGGTCCAAAAATGTTCATAAGAATTTTATTCTCAAATACTCGTAATCTCCATTCCTCCCTTAAAGTAAGAGTATATGTTTCGCACCCATATAATGTAATAGCTTTATATAATTTCAGTTTAAAGTTTTTTTAAAGGAGTTTGGACATCAAGAGTCTGTGCAATGCATAATAGCATGCATTTCCAGAATTGAGCCTATGTTTAATTTCTTTGTGCATCTCATTCATATTTGTGATTATTGTTCCTTACTTATTCAATGGCACTACCGAAACCGCAGGTTCATGGCCGCGCGGACATAACCTCTCCATACATCCCTATCCTGAGCCAATGCTTTCCAATCATTCCCTGTATAATCTACTTCCCTCAAATCATAGTTAATGTTGTTCTCCCACCTCATTCTTGGTCTACCAACAGGGCGTTTTCCTTCTGGCTTTCTACAAGAAGTTTCCATGCACGTCTTACATTCCCCATACGCGCAACATGTCCTTCCCATCGCAGTCTATGAGACTTAACTGTTCTTATTATATCTAGCTTCCTATAAAGACCATGTAGTTCATTGTAAAGTAGTCTTCTACATTTACCTGTCTGTTCATCTCTCTTTGGTCCAAAAAATTTCCCAAGAATTTTATTCTCAAATACTCGTAATCTCCTTTCCTCCCTTAAAGTAAGAGTCCATGTTACGCACCCATATAATATAACAGGTAGAATAATAGTTTTATATATTTTCAGCTTAACGTTTTTAAAAGGAGTTGGGGCATCAAAAGTCTCTGCAATGCATAATAGCATGCATTTCCAGAATTGAGCCTATGTTTAATTTCTTTGTGCATTTCAATCTTATTTGTGATTACTGTTCCTAGGTATTTGAATTCAGCCACTTCCTCAGAATTTCTCTCATTTGCCATTAGCTGCCCATTTCCATTACATACTGAATTTCTACGTTGACCATATATTTAGTTTTACTGATATTTACTTCCAGTCCTAATTTCTTAGTGTTACTCAATAGTGTGTGCGTATTGTCCTTTAGTATCTCCTCGCTATCGGCCAGTAGTACTACATCATCAGCATAAACTAACAGCTTATTAATACCATTGAGTTGTAAGCCTTCCTCATTCGCTAAAGATTTAATGGCATGCTCTAGTACAAAATTAAATAGTAGAGGAGATAATGCATCTCCTTCCTTCAACCCGTTCTGCATTTCAAAAGTGTCTACAATCTGTTTGCCTACACGCAACCTACTCTTGTGGCATTTGGACATGTTCGTATAAGACTAACCTTTTTAGGAATTCCAAACTCCAGTAGGATACTATATAACTTCTCCCTTTTAATTGAATCATATGCTTTTTTGAAGTCTACATTTAGTTCATCTACAGTACCATTATATTCCCATTTCTTTTCTAAAATCTGTCTTATACTAAAAATCTGATCTGTTGTAGACCTGTTTCTTCTAAAATGCACATTGTTGATATCCTAGAATGTCATCAATATAGAGAGTAAGCCTGCTTACTAATATATTTCTTAGACTTTTTTTACGAATTTGAAAGTAATGAGATGCCCCTGTAGTTGTTGCAATCAGTTTTATCTCCTTTCTTATAAATTGGTATGATAATTGATTCATTCCATTGATCTGGAAGAGCTTCTTTTTCCCAAATCATACTAAGCAACCAGCGTATCTTGTCCATCAATTTTTCTCCCCCTGAATTTATCAGTTCTGCTGGGATCCCATCTGAACCTGATGCTTTATATGTCTTCAATTTTTCAATCGCCATTTCAACCTCCAATGCACTTGGCTCTGCGACAAGAATTTCTGCTGTCTGTAACTTATCCTCCTCAATGTCCTGTTCTGTATGTACATTTAGTACCTGATTAAAGTAACTTTTCCATCTATATAATATACTCCTAGAATCTGCAATCATATCCCCATCTTCATTCCGAATTATGTTTGTTCTAGCCTGAAACCATTTCTTCTCTATATTAATTCCCTGATATAATTCTCTAATCTTCCTATTTTTTGCATTCATTTGAAGATCATTAATCTTCTCTCTCAAATATTCCCTCTTTCTACTCTTTAGTAACTTAGTGGTTTCCCGTCTAACACTACCCAATTGCTCTAAATTTACCTCATTTGGCTCGTGCAACCATTTCATTTTTGCTAGCTTTCTTTTCTATACAATGTCGGCACATACCTCATCAAACCATTTCTTGTTTTGCCTCTTTTTCAAAGAACCAATGTTTTCTGATGCTGACAATTTAATAGTATCCCTTATAGCCTCCCATTCTTTATTTATATCAGTTTCTTCTTCGTTTGCCACATCGTCATCTGAAGATTCCAGTACTTCAAATCTATTAGCAAGTTTGATTTGGTATTCTTGCCGCAGTTCATCATTTTTCAAGTTTTTTAATTCATATTTTACAGAATCATCTTTAGCGTTTGTTCCTCTCATAAGCGATAGCCGTTGTCTGTTTTTCACTCTGACCAGATGATGATCAGAATTGCAGTCTGCCCCTCTAACTGATCTAACATCGATGATGCTACTGTGCCAGCGTTTATCCACTAATATATGATCTATCTGGTTCCGAGTTTCTCCATTTGGGGACGTCCAGATGTATTTAAGAATATTCTTATGCTGAAATGTTGTGCTCTTAAAAATGAGATACTTTGATGTGGCAAATGTGACTAATCTAACCACGTTGTCGTTACTATCTTCATGAAGACTGAATTTGCCTATTGTTGGTTTGAATATATCTTCCCGTCCCACTTTGCATTATAATCTCCTAAGTCAATTTTCATATGATATCGTGAATGGCTCTCAAATAAGCATTCTAATTCTTCATAGAACTCATCCTTCATCTTGTCATCTTTGTCATCTGTGGGGGCATGTACATTTACAATCATAAAATCATGTCGTTTACCCTTTAGAATTATGTATGATATCGTATCACTAACAAACCTAATATCTCGGATAGCGGATAGGATCCTGCTTCTGATTAAAAAACCCGTTCCAAATGCAGGTCTTTCTGCACCCCCATAGTATAATGCAAAGTTTCCTGATTCCTGACTACCTTCTCCTGGCCACCTAACTTCCTGTAAAGCGACTATATCTAAGGGCGATTTATCTAATTCCCGCGTTAATATCTCTAGTGCCCCGATATTGTATAAAGACCTAACATTCCATATTCCTAGGAACATATTCCTGTATCTGAGCCTTTGACATGGGTTCCCTGAAGTAGTCCCCGCCCGGAGAACCGAATGTGGGACTATTTGACCTCCGGAAAATTTTACCCCAGTTGAACCCATGTCCGCATTTCTTGACGGTTCTATTTTTACGGTGAAAGATCGTCACTCTTTCGCCCAAGGTACTTTTTTCGTCTGGCTTATCATCTTCGACCATTCCTGCATGGGTAACCCTGTAGGCAGCAATGCTACCGCCGGCATAGCTCTCAGGATCATTTAAGCAAAAAGCCACTCCACCACGACGAGGTAAAGATACCATGGAGGGGATTATTGTTCTAGATATTTGAATTCAGCCACTTCCTCAAAATGGCCCTCATTTTTTTATTGGCAGTCCATTTCCATTATATAATGCATTTCTACGTGTGACCAAATATTTAGTTTTATTGGTATTTACTTCCAGTCCCAATTTCTTGGTGTTACTCAACAGTGTGTGCGTGTTGTCCTTTAGTATCTCCTCGCAATCGGCCAATAGTACTACATCATCAGCATAAATTAACAGCTCATTAATACCATTGAGTCGTAAGCATTCATCATTCTCTAATGATTTGATGGTATGCTGTAGTACAAATTTAAATAGTAGAGAAGATAGTGCATCTCCTTGCTTCAAACCATTCTGGATTTCAAAAGTGTCCGAAAACTCTTTGCTTATACGCACCCTACTCTTTGTGCCATTTAGACACATTCGTATAAGTCTAACTTTTAGGAATTCCGAACTCCAGCAGGTTAGTGTATAACTTCTCCCTTTTAACTGAATCATGTGCTTTTTTGAAGTCTACCTATATTTCATGTACAGTACCATTATATTCCCATTTCTCTTCTAAAATCTGTCTTGTACTAAAAATCTGATCTGTTGAAGAACTGTTTCTTCTAAATGCACAATGATGATATCCTAGAATGTCATCAATATAGAGAATAAGTCTGTTTACTAATATATTTGTTAGAATTTTGTACGAAGTTGAAAGTAATGAGATGCCCCTGTAGTTGTTGAAATCAGTTTTATCTCCTTTCTTATAAATGGGTATGAAAATTGATTCCTTCCATTGATCTGGAAGAACTTCTTTTTCCCAAATCATACTAAGCAACCAGCGTATCTTGTTCATCAATTTTCCTCCCCTTATTTTATCAGTACTGTTGGGATATCATCTGAACCTGATGCTTTATTCATTTTCAAATTTTCAATCGCCATTTCAACCTCTAATGCACTTGGTTCTGCGACTAGCATTTCTGCTGTCTGTAAATTATCCTCCTGTATGTCCTGTTCTATGCGTACATTTAATAGCTGATTAAAGTAACTTTTCCATCTATTTAATATACTCCTGGAATCTGCAATCATATCCCCATTTTCATTCCGAATTATGTTTGTTCTAGCCTGAAACCCGTTCTTCTCTATACTAATTCCCTGATATAATTCTCTAATGTTCCTATTTTTTGCATTCGTTTCAAGATCATTAATCTTCTCTATCTAATATTCCCTCTTTTTACTCTTTAGTAACTTGGTGGTTTCCCGTCTAATACTACCCAATTGCTCTAAATTTACCTCATTTGGCTCGTGTAACAATTTCATTTTTGCTAGTTTTCTTTTCATATCAATGTCGGCACATTCCTCATCAAACCATTTCTTGTTTCGTCTCTTTTTTATACAACCAATGCATTCTGATGCTGACAATTTAATAGTATCTCTTATAGCCTCCAATTCTTTATTTATATCAGTATCTATTTCGTTTGCCACATTGTCATCTAATGATTCCAGTACTTAAAATCTATTAGCAATTTTGATTTGGTATTCTTGCCGCATGTCTTAATTTTTCAATTTTTTTAATACAAATTTTCCAGAATCATTTTTAGCGTTTGTTCCTCTCATAAGCGACAGCCGTTGTCTGATTTTCGCCCTGACCAGATGATGATCCGAATTGCAGTCTGTCCCTGTAACTTATCTAATATGGATTATGCTATTGTGCCAGCGTTTATCCACTAATACATGATCTATCTGGTTCCGAGTTTCTCCATCTGGGGACGTCTAGGTATATTTATGAATATCCTTATGCTGAAATGTTGTGCTTTTAACTATGAGATTCTTTGATGTGGCAAAGGTGACTAATCTAACCCATTGTCGTTACTAGCTTCATGACGACTGCATTTGCCTATTGTTGGTTTTAATATATCTTCCCGCACCACTTTTGCATTAGAATATCCTTAGATAATTTTCATATCATATCGGGAAAGGCTATCAAATAAGCATTATAATTCTTCATAGAATTCATCCTTGATCTTGTCATCTTTATCTTCTATCGGGGCATGTACATTTGCAATTATAAGATCAAGTCGTTTACCCTTTAGAATTACGTATGATACCATATCACTAACAAACATAACATCTCGGATAGCGGATAGGATCCTCCTTCTGAATAAAAAATCCCGTTGCAAATGCAGGTCTTTCTGCACCCCCGTTGTATAATTCAATGCTTCCTGATTCCTGACTACCTTCTCCTGGCCACCAAACTTCCAGTAAAGCGACTATATTCAAGGGCGATTTATCTAATTCTCGTGTTAATATCTCTAGTGCCCCGCCATTGTATAAAGTCCTAATATTCCATGTTCCTAGGAATATGTTCCTGTATTTGAGCCATTGGCATGGGTTCCCTTAAGTAGTCCCCGCCCGGAGAATCGACTGGGGGATATTTGACCTCCGGAAAATTTTACCCCAGTTGAACCCATGTCCGCATTTCTTGACTGTTGTATTTTTACGGTGAAAGATCGTCACTCTTTCGACCAAGGTACTTTTCTTGTCTGGCTTATCACCTTCGACCAGTCCGGCATTGGTAACCCTTTCGGCAGCAATGCTACCGCCGGCAAAGCTCTCAAGATCATTTAAGCACGCAAGCCACTCCACCACGACAAGGTAAAGATGCCATGGAGGGAATTATTGTTCTAGGTATTTGAATTCAGCCACTTCCTCAAAATTTCCCTCATTTTTCATCAGCAGTCCATTTCCATTATACAATGCATTTCTACGTGTGACCAAATATTTAGTTTTATTGATATTTACTACCAGTCCTAATTCCTTGGTGTTACTCAATAGTGTGTGCGTGTTGTCCTTTAGTATCTCCTCGCAATAGGCCAATAGTACTACATCATCAGCATAAATTAACAGCTTTTTAATACCATTGAGTCGTAAGCATTCATCATTCTCTAATGATTTGATGGTATGCTGTAGTACAAATTGAATAGTAGAGGAAATAGTGCATCTCCTTGCTTCAACCCATTCTGGATTTAAAAAGTGTCCGAAAACTCTTTGCTTATACGCATCCTACTCTTTGTGCCATTTAGACACATTCGTATAAGTCTAACTTTTAGGAATTCCGAACTCCAGCAGGTTAGTGTATAACTTCTCCCTTTTAATTGAATCATGTGCTTTTTTGAAGTCTACATATATTTCATGTACAGTACCATTATATTCCCATTTCTCTTCTAAAATCTGTCTTATACTAAAAATCTGATCTGTTGAAGAACTGTGTCTTCTAAATGCACAATGATGATATCCTAGAATGTCATCAATATAGAGAATAAGTCTGTTTACTAATATATTTGTTAGAATTTTGTACGAAGTTGAAAGTAATGAGATGCCCCTGTAGTTGTTGCAATCAGTTTTATCTCCTTTCTTATAAATTGGTATGATAATTGATTCCTTCCATTGATCTGGAAGAACTTCTTTTTCCCAAATCATACTAAGCAACCAGCGTATCTTGTTCATCAATTTTTCTCCCCCTGTTTTATCAATACTGCTGGGATCTCATCTGAACCTGTTGCTTTATTCATTTTCAATTTTTCAATCGCCATTTCAACCTCTAATGCACTTGGTTCTGCGACTAGCATTTCTGCTGTCTGCAAATTATCCTCCTGTGTGTTCTGTTTATGTGTACATTTAATAGCTGATTAAAGTAACTTTTCCATCTGTTTAATATACTCCTGGAATCTGCAATCATATCCCCATTTTCATTCCGAATTATGTTTGTTCTAGCCTGAAACCCATTCTTCTCTATACTAATTCCCTGATATAATTCTCTAATGTTCCTATTTTTGCATTCGTTTCAAGATCATTAATCGTCTCTCTCTAATATCCCTCTTTTTAATCTTTAGTAACTTGGTGGTTTCCCGTCTAATACTACCCATTGCTCTAAATTTACCTCATTGGCTCGTGTAACAATTTCATTTTTGCTAGTTTTTCTTTTCATATCAATGTCGGCACATTCCTCATCAAACCATTTCTTGTTTCGCCTCTTTTTTATACACCAATGCTTCTGATGCTGACAATTTAATAGTATCGCTTATAGCCCCCAATTCTTATTTATATCAGTTTCTTCTTAGTTTGCCACATTGTCATCTAAACATTCCAGTACTTAAAATCTATTAGCAATTTTGATTTGGTATTCTTGCCGCATGTCTTATTTTTCAATTTTTTAATACAAATTTTCCAGAATCATTTTTAGCGTTTGTTCCTCTCATAAGCGATAGCCGTTGTCTGATTTTCGCCCTGACCAGATGATGATCCGAATTGCAGTCTGTCCCTGTAACTTATCTAATATGGATTATGCTATTGTGCCAGCGTTTATCCACTAATACATGATCTATCTGGTTCCGAGTTTTCTCCATCTGGGGACGTCTAGGTATATTTATGAATATCCTTATGCTGAAATGTTGTGCTTTTAACTATGAGATTCTTTGATGTGCCAAGGTGACTAATCTAACCATTGGTCGTTACTAGCTTCATGACGACTGCATTTGCCTATTGTTGGGTTTAAATATATCTTCCCGCACCACATTTGCATTAAAATCTCCTTAGATAATTTTCATAGCATATCCGAAAGGCTATCAAATAAGCATTATAATTCTTCATAGAATTGTCCTTGATCTTTGTCATCTTTATGTTCTGTAGGGGCATGTACATTTGCAATTATAAGATCAGGTCGTTTACCTTTAGAATTAGTATGATACCATATCACTAACAAACTTAACATCTCGGATAGCGGATGGAGGATCCTCCTTCTGAAAAAAAAATCCCGTTTGTAAATGCAGGTCCTTTCTGCACCCCCGTAGTATAATGCAATGCTTCCTGATTCCTGACTCCCTTCTCCTGGCCACCAAACTTCCTGTAAAGCGACTATATTCGAAGGCGATTTATCTAAATTCTCGTGTTAATATCTCTATGTGCCCCGCCATTCTATAAAATCCTAATATTCCATGTTCCTAGGAATTTATCCTGTATTTTGAGCCATTGGCATGGGTTTCCTGAAGTAGTCCCCGCCCGGAGAATCGACTGGGGATTTTGACCTCCGGAAAAATTATTTACCCCAGTTGAACCCATGTCCGCATTTCTTGACTGTTGTATTTTTACGGTGAAAGATCGTCACTCTATTCGACCAAGGTACTTTTCTTGTCTGGCTTACCACCTTCGACCAGTCCGGCATTGGTAACCCAATCGGTAGAGCAATCCTACCGCCGGCATAGCTCTCAGGATCACTTAAGAACGCAAACCACTCCCACACACAAGGTAAAGATGTCCATGGAGGGGATTATTGTTCTAGGTATTTGAATTCACAGCCACTTCCTCAATATTTCCCTCATTTTCATGAGCAGTCCATTTCCATTATACAATGCATTTCTACGTGTGACCAAATATTTAGTTTTATTGATATTTACTACCAGTCCAAATTTCTTGGTGTTACTCAATAGTTGTAGCTGTTTGTCCTTTAGTATCTCCTCGCCATCGCCAATAGTACTACATCATCAGCATAAATTAAACAGCTCCATTAATACCCATTGAGTCCGAAGCATTCATCATTCTCTAATGATTTGATGGTATGCTTAGTACAAATTTAAATAGTAGAGCAGATAGTGCCCTCTCCTTGCTTCAAACCATTCTGGATTTCAAAAGTGTCCGAAAACTCTTTGCTTATACGCCCCTACTCTTTGTGCCATTTAGACACATTCGTATAAGTCTAACTTTTAGAAATTCCGAACTCCAGCATGTTACTGTATAACTTTTCCCTTTTAATTGAATCATAGGCTTTTTGAAGTCTACATATAGTTCATATACAGTACCATTATATTCCCATTTCTCTTCTAAAATCTGTCTTATACTAAAAATCTGATCTGTTGTAGACCTGTTTCTTCTAAATGCACAATGATGATATCCTAGAAATGTCATCAATATAGAGAATAAGTCTGTTTTAACTAATATATTTCTTAGAATTTTGCACGAAGTTGAAAGTAATGAGATGCCCTGTAGTTGTTGCAATCAGTTTTATCTCCTTTCTTATAAACGGGTATGAATAATTGATTCCTTCCATTGATCTGGAAGAAGCTTCTTTTTTCCCAAATCATACTAAGCAACCAGCGTATCTTGTTCATCAATTTTCCTCCCCCTGTTTTAATCAGTACTGCTGGGATCTCATCTGAACCTGATGCTTTATTCATCTTCAATTGTTCAATCGCCATTTCAACCTCTAATGCACTTGGTTCTGCGACTAGCATTTCTGCTGTCTGCAAATTATCCTCCTGTATGTCCTGTTCTATGTGTACATTTAATAGCCTGATTAAGTAACTTTTCCATCTATTTAATATACTCCTGGAATCTGCAATCATATCCCCATTTTCAATTCCGAATTATGTTTGTTCTTATAGCCTGAACCCATTCTTCTCTATACTAATTCCCTGATATAATTCTCTAATGTGTCCTATTTTTTGCATTCGTTTCAAGATCATTAATCGTCTCTATCTAATTTCCCTCTTTTTACTCTTTAGTAACTTGGTGGTTTCCCGTCTAATACTACCCAATTGCTCTAAATTTACCTCATTTGGCTCGTGTAACAATTTCATTTTTGCTAGTTTTCTTTTCATATCAATGTCGGCACATTCCTCATCAAACCATTTCTTGTTTCGCCTCTTTTTATACAACCCATGCTTTCTGATGCTGACAATTTAATAGTATCGCTTATAGCCCCAATTCTTTATTTAGACATTTCTTCTTCGTTTGCCACATTGTCATCTAAAGATTCCAGTACTTAAAATCTATTAGCAATTTTGATTTGGTATTCTTGCCGCATGTCTTAATTTTTCAATTTTTTTAATACAAATTTCCAGAATCATTTTAAAGTCGTTTGTTCCTCTCATAAGCGGCAGCCGTTGTCTGATTTTCAGCCCTGACCAGATGATGATCCGAATTGCAGTCTGTACCTGTAACTTATCTAATATGGATTATGCTATTGTGCCAGCGTTTATCCATAATACATGATCTATCTGGTTCCGAGTTTCCCCATCTGGGGACGTCTAGGTATATTTATGAATATCCTTATGCGAAAATGTTGTGCTTTTACTATGAGATTCTTTGATGTGGCAAAGGTGACTAATCTACCCCATTGTCGTTACTAGCTTCATGACGACTGAATTTCCTATTGTTGTTTTAATATATCTTCCCGCACCACTTTTGCATTAAAATCTCCTTAGATAATTTTCATATCATATCGGGAGAGGCTATCAAATAAGCATTATAATTCATCATAGAATTCATCCTTGATCTTGTCATCTTATGTTCTATAGCGGGGCATGTACATTTGCAATTAAAGATCAGGTCGTTTACCCTTTAGAATTATGTATGATACCATATCACTAACAAAATTAACATCTCGGATAGCGCATAGGATCCCTCCTTCTGAATAAAAAATCCCCGTTGCAAATGCAGGTCTTTCTGCACCCCGTTCGTAAAGCAATGCTTCCTGATTCCTGACTACCTTCTCCTGGCCACCAACATCCTGTAAACGACTATAACTCAAAGGCGATTTATCTAATTCTCGTGTTAATATCTCTAGTGCCCCCCGCCATTCTATAAAAGTCCTTAAGATTACAATGTTCCTAGGAATTTGTCCTATGTATTTGAGCCATTGGCATGGGTTTCCTGAAGTAGTCCCCGCCCGGAGAATCGACTGGGGATATTTGACCTCCGGAAAATTTTCACCCCAGTTGAACCCATGTCCGCATTTCTTGACTGATTGTATTTTTACGGTGAAAGATCGTCAACTCTTTCGACCAAAGGTACTGTTCTGTCGGGATTACCACCTTCGACCAGGCCGGCATTGATAACCCAACGGAGGCAATCCTACCGCCGGCATAGCTCTCAGGATCACTAGAGAACGCAAAACACTCCACCACGACAAGGTAAAGAACCAGGAGGGAATATGTTCTAGGTATTTGAATTCAGCCACTTCCTCAAAATTTCCACATTTTCCATGAGAAGGCCATTTCCATAGACAATGCATTTCTACGTGTGACCAAATATTAGTTTTATTGATATTTACTACAGTCCAATTTAGTGGTGTTACTCAATGGTGTGCGTTTGTCCTTAGTATCTCCTCGCATCGGCCAATAGTACTACATCATCACAAAAATTAACTCTTTTAACCATTGAGTCGTAGCATTCTCATTCTCTAATTATTTGATGGATGCTGAGTACAAATTTAATATAAGAGGAGAAGTGCATCTCCTTGCTTAAACCGTTCTGGATTTCAAAAGTTCCGAACACTCTTTGCTTATACGCACCCTACTCTTTTGTGCCCTTAGACACTTCGTATAAGTCTAACTTTTAGGATTCCGAACTCCATCATGTTACTGTATAATTTTCCCTTTTAATCCTTGAATCATATGCTTTTTGAAGTCTACAATATGTTCAATATACAGTCACACTTAGCTTCCGCATTTCTTCTTCTAAATCTGTCTTATACTAAAAACTGATCTGTTGTAGACCTGTTTCTTCACTTCTAATGCACAATGAATGATATCCTAGAATGGTCATCAT